>CAUYRT010072579.1:0-98158 GCA_963574885.1 Lepilemur ruficaudatus
GGGAGGCTGAGGCAGAGGGATCGCTTCAGCCCAGGAGTTTGAGGTTGCTGTGAGCTAGGCTGACGCCACGGCACTCTAGCCCGGGCAACAGAGTGAGACTCTGTCTCAAAAAAAAAAAAAAAAAAATCCTTACCTGGGATGGAGGGTGGTGGGCTGTGAAGATCAAGAGAGTTCACTAAACTATGAAGCATTATAAAATGCAAAATATTGTTTTATCACAATTCATGATTAATGCAAATAAGAAACTTTGTGGCCAAGGTACTTTCATTTAGGCAGACATTTGCCAGGCATGAAAAGGCTGTGCTCATGGTGGTATAGAAGAACCCAACCTGCCAACAGGAGCAGATGTTGGGTGGGGACATGGTGGCAGCAGCCATCAGAGCTGGGATCCCCCTTGGAGGTAGCATAGTGTAGCAGTGAGACATGAGGTCTTTGGAGGCCAGCAGAGCTGAGTTCAAATCTCCTTTGCCATTTAACTATGGATGGAGAAGTCTCCTCATCTCTCTATGCCTCAATTTCCTTACCTGTAAAATGGGGATATGGCAGTACCTGCCACATGGAGTTGTGGGGGTGAAATTGAATACAACAGTGCTCAATAAATGAAAAGTTAGCTATCACTTAAACTACTGGCTTGGTGCCTGTTAGCATCTGAGTTTGTCCCCAAGCTCAAAAGGCTATCCAGAAAGCAAGACCCCACTCTGGTCTTCAGCTGCTGCCATCAGGTCGGGGACCCCCTCTTTGAGAAACAATGAGGAATTCACGAGGTATACCCACGCAGTATCACATCCTGCCTCTTCATAACTGTTCCTCTCTCAACCAACTTCTGGGCAAAAACAGACAGAACCCCAGGCAGCATTGGCCTCGTGACTGTGGCAGCAAATATCTGGTCTTTGGTTCATGGCTGAGGCCCCCATCGAGGGACAGCTGGGCCAGAGACTATGTTTGGAGTCAGGCCAACTTGCAGGTGACCTGGCTCTGCTGTATACTTGGCTGTGTGAATTTGAGCAAATTCCTTCACCATTCTGTGTTTGCTATTATAGAAACCCTCTCATTATTTCCACTTTAGAGAGGAGAAAACTGAGGAATTCAGAGGTTAAATCATTTGCTAAGGTCATAAGCTAGTAACTATTACAGTAGTGCCAGGATTCAAATCCAAAGCCTGCACTGTAAACCATAGTTCTGTCTTCCCATTAGCCCTTAGCCAGAAAATGGCGATGGCAACCACCCCATAATCGGATAGCCATAAATGTAATTTGAATCTCCCTCACTGGTTCATTAGAGAAAGAAGTCTCCACTGTTAGCAGTGTATTCCTTTGGCACAAGTTCCCAAAGGGACCATCTGCATCAGGGTGGATGGGTTTGTTAAACTTGCAAACTCCTAAACTTTAACGCAGATCTACTGCCTTAGGATGTCAGGGAGGGGGAATGACCCACGACTCTGCCTGCACCCAGATGCTACTGCTGCACATAGAGGCTTGAGAAGCATCAGGTTGGGCCACTTCAAATGTGACTGTCCTCTTCTGGAGTATTAAGTTAGGTCTTTGGGACTTAGGTCTTTGTGGCCAAGGGCTGTGGAGCTTTCAAGGTTTGCCAATTGTGAAATCACTAAACACACGGAAAAGCTCTGTGTAGACAAAATTTCCGTTTGTCTGGAAGTCTTTTTAAAGCCACAGTTCTATTACTTTATTGTAATGCCCTAGCTTAAAATAACAGAACGAGGTACATGTGCATTCTATACTACAATCCCGAGACCTGCTGTGAGTGTGAGTTATCACCCCAGCACAGCCAAGAACACAGCAATGACCCAGAAGGCTAGACCAGTGGGTGGGGATACCAGGCCCCTCTCTGGGTCCAGGTGGGTCACAGAGTGGGGTTCAGTGAGAATCAGCTCATTCAGGTGAATCCTTAACAAGGCTGGGGTGGGGATAGGACGAGTAGGAACAGCCTGTTACAGAAGAAAGCTGCTGCGAGGTCGGAGACAGGAAGCAGCTGAGTGGAGGAAGGGTTGGGATGGATGGAGACAATGCAAGTGGAGAGGAAGACGCTGGAAGAAGAAGAGATGAGCTTAGCAAATGTGCCAGCTGGGTCTGCTTCAGCCCCTGGACAGACTGTGCTCCACGAGGGCAGGGACCGTGCCTGTTTTGCTCACCAGTGTACACCCCACCCCCGAGGGCCCAGCCTCTAAATATTTGTCATATGAAACACTCCTAAGAGAGAAGAGCAGCGGTACCTGTCCCACCAGTGGCATGGAGCATTTTCAAGTGATCCACTGTCATCTGTAACACCTCGGCTTTCTCCAGCTTGGAAGAGCCCTGTGGGTACAAAACACAGAGAATGAAGCCTCCAGTTGAGCCCTGTTGCTGGACCTTCTCGATTTTCTCGCCTGCCTCCCACTCTGCCACTGCCTGCAATTGGGCTTCTGCTTTGGCCAAGATCTCCAAATCTGGAAGACTCTTTTCAGTTCTCCTCTCAGTCCACTTGTCCACTGTACTGCTGCTGACCATGCTTCCTGAAACCTCTCCTCCTGTCACCTCCATGACACCACTTTTTCTGGGTTCTCCTTCCACCTTGCCCCTTGCTCTGCCTGTCCCTTGATATGGTGGTGTTCCCAGTGGGTGCCGGCTCACTTCTCTTCTCTCTCTGCTGCTCTCCCCAGCGGCCCTGGTCTACATCCAAGGCCACCACCATCACCAGAATGCCACACATGTGTACCCATCTGCCTGGTAGACCAGCTCTACTGTGAATCCAACCTTGGACTGAGCATGCCCAAGATCTAGCTCAGCATCTCATCCCTAAAGCCCCTGCTTTTCCTCTATTCCCTCCTTGGCAAGTGTTTCCTGACCCTCCAGATCACCTGCACTCCCAGGTGAAACCTGAGCGTCAGACTCTTCATGTGAGTCCCTTGAGGTCAGACCCAGGTCTAGTTCACGGCTGGTCCTGTGAAGGTGTGAGTGAACATCTGTGGAATGATGGACTTGTTCTCATCACACAAGGGAAGGCAGATGCCCTGTGACCTGTGCCTTGGCCCATAGTGTGAGGATGTTAGAGGCTGTCTCCTTCAACTGTCTGACTCCCCACTGTGGTCCCGCCACCCCAACACGTTAACGACAGCGTGCTCACTCCTTGAGTAGCCTGTTCCACTTTCTAACAGCTCTGCAAATATCACTAGTGCAGAGGGATAGGGGGCTTTAGAATCACACAGTCTGTGCCCTAATTCCGCTCTGCTGGGTACCGGCTGTGTGATCTGGTATACGTTACTTCGCCTATCTGTGCTTCCGTTTCCTTACCTGTCAACGGGCATAATAATCCCTACCCTTCAGCATCATTTTGAGGAGTCAATTCAATGGGATGATGGGACATAAAACCACAACACCTGAGATGCTCCATTTCCATTCCCTTTATCCCCTGGCCAGTGACAGACAGTAAATGACCACAGCATCTCAGACAGCCACTACCAATGCATAGGAGATGCCACGAGAAACGAACCTTATCTGCCCCCCACACAGCATTTCCTCTGGCACAATCAGCAATGCCACACACCTGTTTCTCAAAGGCAGTGGGGACCAAGCGCCGCAATTCAGAAAGACTGCTGTTGATGCGGTCTCGGCGCCGTTTCTCTATGATCTAAAACACAATGACAAGAAGTTACACGCAGGCGTTTCACCGCGGTTTCCAATGTGCCTCGATGCTCGTTGACTCTCATTTCCCCTCACGCTATTTCTGTGAGGGAGATAAATTCATTCTCACTTTATGGAGGAGAAAACCAGGGCTCTGAGAAGGACAGTGATTTGCGTAAGCCGAGGTCACGCAGCAAGAAAGGGCAGAGCTGGTTGCAGAACGCAGCTCCCTTGCTTTGGTCTGTAGGAGTGATACTCAGAACGTGAAACTGCGGTGCAGCATGGCACAGCCGATCAGAATGGGGACACCAGCCGCAGTGCCGGAGCAGGCCCTGGAGGGCCCTGCCGGGCCGGGGTTGCCCGAGAGTGGCTGGGTGGTGAGGAGGTCTGAGGAGTCCCAGGTATTGCTCTGTCCAGTTGCAGCGACCTTGCTTTCACACTATCTCCTTCTCCCCCGAGATACTGGTACCAGAACACTGGGAACAGGGCACAAATTATGACCCCGTTTTACAGATAAAGAAAACGAGGGCTGGAAGGAAGTGGTTGTCTAGGGGCTTATGGTGAGTGACTGGAAGGCTGGTCTCTGCCAGACCCAGGTGTCTGGGCTCCCAGTGTGGACGCCCAGCAGCACTCCGGGGGCTAAGTGGGGCAGGGAAGATGGACAACAGCGACCTTCTTCTGCCCCTCTCCCACCGGGCATCACTCAGAGGAGATGGAAGTTCTGGACTCATAGAGGAGGCAGAAGATAGGGCGGAGGGGGAGGATGGAACAAACAATCTTAACCGCCTATTGTGTGTCAGCTATTGTTCAGAGCGCCGCACTAATTCACTTCATCTGCAAAACAGCCCTTTAAGGGAGGCACTGTCATTATTCCAGTTACACAGATGAGGAAATGAGGCCCAGAGAGGTTAAGTGGCTTGCCCCAAGTCACCCTGGTAGCTACTGGCAGGATTTGAACGCTGACAGTTAGGTTTGGGGTGAAGTTTCTGACCAGGGTTCCCCCGCCAGGCTGCAGGGGATTCAGGGCAACCCTTTGTTGGGCAGCTCAAAGGCTGAGGCGGGCACTCACCCCTCTGCGTTTCTTCCTGGCTTGCATCTGCGAAGGGCTGGGAGTGGACAGCGGCCTGGCCATCTGGCTGGAGAGGAAGAGAAAGGCTGGTTTTTCAGAGCCTGGGGACCATCTCCCTGGCCTGGGCTGACCTCGGAGGCCTGGAAGAGCCGCAGGGTGGACGTGGGAGTGGGCGCCCGCTCTTGGCTGCTCCCCGGGGGCTCATTTCTCCCCGGGCCAAGCCCTCCCAGCGACCATGGGCTTCTGGGCTCTTGGCCCCGCCCGGCTCAGCCTCACCCTTGCCCTTCGCCCCTTGCGGCGGCCGTCGGGGGAACCGGGAACCACGAACCGCTCGGGCTCCTGCAATCCGATCCCCGGGGGCGGGGCGGGCGAGGGCACGGGCCGGCGGCGGCGGGGCCAGGCCGGCCGGGTTGGGTTTCAGAGGGAGCCGCTGGGAACGAGCGTGGAAAGAGCAGATGCCGCCGCTTCCCACGGGCCGGGCGCGCCGGCCGCCCGCCCTCAGCCCGGCCTGCAGCTGCCGCCTCCTCCCACGCGGCGCGGCCGGGGGTGAGGGGGAGGCGGCATCTGGGTCACAGGCCCCTCTCGGATGCTCGGGGACACTGCCCTGGCCTCCCAGAAGGCCCCGTCCCCATAACCTCGGCCTCCTCCGGTCCCATCCTGGGCCTTCCCTCTGCCGCCGGCTGAATGATGGATGTTTGCTCACACCCCAGGAGCTCCCATTACAGAGAAGAGGCTCAGCCCCGGGGCTTTTCCTGTCCAGACTTTGACAAAAATAATCTCCAGCCCGACTGCTAACGCTCTTAACGTTTCTGCTTCAGAAGCTCTCTTAGAACGGTGAGGATTTGCCGAGACCCGCTGAGGTATCATTCATGTGGCCAACGCCTCTGCTTCTGTGTTGGGGCTGGTGCTGGGTACCCTCAGCCAGACCCCAGCCCTCCACACACTCAGCTCAGCTCCAGTGGGGAGACACTGCATGAACAAACCACAAAGTGACCCCCCCCTCCCCCCGCCATTTCAGAAAGCAAACGCCACACACCTCGATAGGAGCCCATGAGCTAGGCTCACCCGCACCTGCCCCTCCTTCCCCTGGTGTCCCCATCTGAGCACAGGTACCCCAGCTTCCAGTTCTGCAAGATGGAAACCTGATGCCCTCTTTGATTCCTCCTCCTCCTCACCCCCACCTCATCAAAACATGCCCATTCCATGTCTAAACTACATCTCATGTTCATTCTCTGCATCTCCACCACCCCTCAGTGCCAAGTCACTGTCACATTTTACCTGGACAACGGCAAGAGCCTCTTGTTGGGTCCCTTTATACCCTCTTCACCCCTTACAAGCCTATCTGCACACTGCAGGCAGAGTGATCATTTAAAATGCAAATTTTATCTTGTAAAACTCCTCAGTGGCTCCCCAGTGCTTTTAGGATCAAGACTACCATTCTTTAAGTGGCTCAGCTGGCCCTTGTCACCTCCTAGACTCAACTCTCTTGCTCTGTATACTCCAGCCTATGACTGTACCAAGTCCTTCCTGCAGTTGCACATACTGTCCCCTAGCCTAGAATTCTCTGGTCCACCTCATCTCCCTACCCCAAGCCCCAGCCCCTTTGCCCAGTAACTTCTACCATACTCCAGATCTCAACTCAAACATCACCTTCCTGGGGAGCTTTTTCTGATATCCCCCATCCCAATGCTCGACACTCTCCTAGGATCCTGCATTCACAGCATTTATACCAGTTTGTTGTTTGATATTTACATGGTTATTTGATTGATGTCTATCTCTCCAACAAATTCATAAGCTCCATGAAGCCACGAACCATGTCTGTTTCATTCACTACTGTAGCCCCAGTACTCAGCAAGTGTTTGGAACATGGCAGAGCTCATGGTAGAGCTTCCTTTTCCTGCTCTTGTCCTTGGCATCACTAAGGAACAGAGAGAGGTGAGCACCATAAAATCTCTATCCTAGGCTTTGTGGAATGGGGGCATATGTAGCTTACCAGAAGGGTCCCAGCCCATGAGACTACCCTTGGCATTTGAGGTTGGATCATTTTCATCAACTGCTCAAAGAGAGAAGGTCGCAGAAGAGACCAGATAGCATTTGTCAAATCCTACTGCTCTGCCCCAGCTTTGTCCAGCCACGTATGGAAAAGGATATCTCTCCCCCAAATATCTGGACAAGCAGAACTATAATAGTAAGAGGCCTGTAATAGCTCCTGGGAGGGAGGGCCCAGCAAGAGAGGTCCAGGGCTCAGATGGCCAGATCCTGAGATCTGTAGGGCAGCTTGTTTACAAAGCCTCCCTGGTTCACTGGGGACAAGCTCCAAGAGCCAAGGTACACTAAGAAACTCAGCCTTTGTTCCTCCCCAACTGGATAAAGCATCTCTTGGGGTATTGGGTTAGCCTTGCACACGTCACTGCCTCTCAGCCTGATCCCTCCTCTGGGACCATCTGTTGGAGGCTGACGCACCCATTTCAGGGCAAGGCAGCTCTGTCATCCCTTTTTCCAGTCCCAGGTCCATTTTTCTCTGACCTCTCCTCCCCTACATCTCACAGGCAAACTTCACTTTACAGTTTTCTTGGCACCACTGGGTATATTTCCCTCCTCTGAGTCCCATTGTAAAAGCCCCATTTCACAGATGAGGAGGCTGAGCCTCAGGGAGCTAAAGCAGCTTGCCCACCCCACATAGCTGCTAAGGAATGAAGCGAGCAGGGTATCCATGTCTTCTTGCTCCACATTCAGCATTTTTTCCCTTCTAATTCCTACTTCCTGTCTGTCTGAATAGCCCTCCAGTCCCCTTATCCTTAAAGCTTTCGAGAGCCCAGCCAGAGCTCCCTTCCAGCCTGTGATCTGGCCCTGACAGTGGGAGTCTGAAAATAAGGCAGATTTTCACAGACCCAGAGAAGATATGTTGACCATCAACATCAAGATCTGCTCCATGGACCTCTAGTGGCTCCTAGCCAGAAGTCCGGGGTGGTCTGGGGGTGGGTGGGTGGCTTTCCAGGTGGTCCTGACCACCCTCAGTGCTGACTGCCCTTGGGAACCCCCTCCTGGAATCCTTGCAGTCAACCCCATTCATTGTGCCTCAACCAAAGGCAGAATCACAATGTCCCAAAAGATGGGATCTCACTGAGCACATTCGTAAATGAGGAAACTCAGAGAGGGGAAGGGATCTTCCCCAGGCCACGCAGCAAATTAGAGGAAAATCCAGAACTAGAGGCAGGGCTACTGGCTCTTAACCCAGTGCTCTTGCTAGTGCACACCACATGTTCATCATCCCATCCTGGATATCTCAGAGCCAGTACTTTTTGTTCTAGACAGCACTTCCACATCCATTTGTCTCTCATTTATTGCACAACAGCCCTGTGAGTTAAATATTATTGGGTCATTTCACATTTAGGAAAAATAATCCTTATAAAAGCGGAGTGACAGAGACAGAGACAGAGTTAAGAATCATGCCAGTAAGTCCAATCTTCAGATTTCTGGCCCCTTCCTTAGACCACGCTGTCTCATGAGTATGGTGCCCCTAACTGAATGGCAACCCCTTGGACAGCAGCATTTATTGGAAGTTACCTTGTGCCAAAACAGGGTGCTATGTGTTTTATGTGCGTTATTTCATCAAAGCCTCCTCCTGTGAGGCAAGTATTAACATTCTCATTTTGAAAGGGAGAAAACTGAGGCTCAGAAAGGGGTAAAGTCACTTACCTTAGCTAATGGTGGTGAAATTCAAACTCAGGTCTATCTGACTTCAAAGGCCACCATGTGCCTTAAATCACGTAGGAATGACCCATAGACCCTGATCCAGTGTCTGACATGTGACAGGTGCTCCTTAGATGTTTGCAGAGGGAGAGGGGAGAGGCTATATTCTCAGCCTGGACGCAGCATGTGTCAGGGGACTAGGTTCAGACAGGAGCTCCGTTCAGATGTGGCAGGATCCTACCACCAGGCAGATGCCCACGGTGACGGTGGAACGCACACTGCTCTTTCCTCTTATGTCTTTGAGTGTGGGGGATTTGCGCCCTGCCTCTGACCCCTGGAGGCTGGCTGCCCTAGTCCTGTGGCCCTTGTCACTGTTTGTCTGGCTGTCTTTGTACAAGAAGCTCTTCTTCCCTGAGAGTTCCCTGAGGGCAGAGGCTGAGCAGGATACATCTGGGTCCCCTAAGCCCAGCCCAGGGTCTGGGCCACAGCAGGCATCGTTCAGCGCTCCCTGAATTGAAGCATTGATGTCTGCTGGGGGGAGGGCCTTTTGGTGAGTGCTACAAAGAGGCATCTATAAGTCAGCCCCTGCCAGATGTCCAACTGCTTTCTCTCCTCAGAGGGGGCTGCTCCTCTCAGAACTGTCTCTAAAAATGGGCTCTGTACGTACAGAAAATGCTGTACTTATAGGAAAAAAAACTGCCCACTGACCCTTTATGCCTTCATTTGGGCAGTTGCCCAGATGCCACCACCTTCAAGAAGCCCTCCCTGACATCTTTGGTTGTGAGTGACCTCTCTCCACTTAGATGCCCTCACAGCCCACAATCTATCTCTCTTTCCATCTTGTCCATGGTCTTTGAGTGACCTGGCAGGTCACTGAACAGGCCATGAACTTGTGGCTTCTGATGAGCCTAGCTCTCTGGCATTAATTGTGTGCCCCTGATCTATGAAGACCCAATGACACTGAATTTGAGACACTTCTCCAACACCATCACATGGTGCTGGGCTTTCCCCTAGCCTCTAGTAGGCACAGGCTCAAAGAATTGCTTCTTTAAATAGCAGTTTCTGCTAAATAATTAAGAAAAGGCTAATATGTTGCCTAGGAATTATATTTTACTCCCTAAAACCTAATGTACAGGGTGCAAGAGGCTTATCTACTGCCCTACCCCTATTATGAGCTATAAATAATTGGCATTTGGTGGCATTTTTCTGGACTTAGGAAACTGGAGAGCATTGAAATTATGAAATGCCCTCAAAAACATCCTTAAGAAGTAACTGAATTCCCCTCCAATTCTATTCCACAGAGTCAGGTTTGGATGAGCAGAGAGAGATGAGGTATCCCTTTCCTGCTCCTGTCTTCCTTTATTTTACTGATGAGGAAACAGACTAACACATGGAAACCAATGGCCACATGGTGAGTTGGTTGCAGATTTGGGGCTAGGACTCAGGCCTGCAGACTCCCAGTGAGTCCCTGCAGCTCTTTCAGGTTGTTGGGTATCCCATGGTATGTGCTTGACACTAAGCATATGCTATGCATCAAGCCCTATACATACATTATCTCATCTGATTTTGGCAATACCCATTCATGCCCATTTTACAGATGAGACAACTGAAGCTTAGAGAGTTCACAGAAATGGGAGGTAGCAGAACTATACGAGTGCAGTTTGTTCCACGGGTTTGAAGCAGGTCAGAATACCTCCTAAGAGCTGAAAGGCACTGGCGGCAGGGGAGGCACAACAGGAAGAGCACTGAAATTGGAGTCTGGACCCTTGCAAGTCAGCTATTATTTTCTTCCATACCGAAACCCTAATTCCAAAGTCCAGTTTGCTCAAAGGAGGAGAGATTTTCTTTCCCCTGAAACTTTTTGTGGACTACATGAAAACTGCACCCAAACTAGGGTAAAATTGGGAAAGCATGGCTATTCTGCGTAGTCAGCAGATTCCCGACAGGGAGTATGGTACCAACAGTCAGTCGATGAGGGTTTCCTTTTCAGGGAAAACTCCTCACCAGTGTGCTCCCCGAGGGCACTTCAACAGAACCACCGTAACCAACCGGCCATCAGACCCCGGAGCTGAACTCTCAGCATCCCAAACCTTCAGTGGCTGAGAGCGCGCAGGATCCCAGGCACTGGCTCGCGTAATGGCACACCCCTCACACGCCACACCTGCGGCCACCGCGCACACCTGCCTCCGCCTAGGCTGTGCCTGCCGACCGGTCTGCGTGCTTGGTGAGCCGGTCGGGGCGCTCCCCACCCTGTTGGCCCTCGCTCAGTCCCCCCGTCTGCCCCTTACCTCAGCTCGCCCTCGCGGCCCACGTCGATGGGTCCGTCCGACTCGCCGTCAGAGCCGCTCGGCTCCCTGGGCCGCTTCATGGCGATCGCAGGCTGCCTGGGTCTCAGCCCCGCGTCCCGGGCTCTGAGTCGCCGAGTTGGGCCCCGCCCCGGCCCGGCCCGGCCCCGCCCCGGGGGCGCCGCCGCCGCCCTTTCCCAGGGCCCTTTCCTGCGCCGCAGCCCGGGGCGCCCCGGCGCCCCCTCGCCCCCGCGGTGACGCGTCGCCAAGCCGTGGGAAGGCCCTGGGCGGTCTCTGCCCCCACCGACGGCTGGGAGGTCCGGCTCGCTACGCTGTCTGGGCCGCTGCGCGCTGGGTGGCCTTGGGCAGGTGCCCTGGGAGGCCCCGCGGGGAAGCCAGAGGTCCCCTTCTGTCCTGGTTCGCTGTGCGCGCCGCTGGCCCGTGAAGGCGCCGCTCCGATGCCCCAGCTTCTGCCAGGGTCCAGCCCGATCATCGTGTTCAGCCTCCTGGGGTAGAGGTTGGCAGATACACCAGGCTTGTCCAGGTTGGTGGGGGTGGCTGTGGCTTAATCCTGCATAAGAATGGTCCCTAGCAGCTCCTCCCATAGGGGCCCAAAGCGTTGTGGGGAGTGGGGGGAACACTCACGCCTGTGATAGGGGTGGCGGTCAGCCCCCAAAAGGAATGCCTTAAGTTGTGATGCGAGACCTGAGAAGGTTGGGCCCTGGCCAAGGTCCCCGAAGGCTGACTTGGCGGTGATGGTGGGGTGTCCCTGGGAATCAGTTCCCAGTTCACCAGAGGCGGAGCTAATCTCATAGGCCAAGAGACCGGGAAAGGGCTCCTTCCAGAACTATGGCGGGGCTTCAAAATGGGGGAGGGAAGAGGAGGGGAAGACGGCTCCCCCCCAGCCTCTCTTTCTGGAGCTTCCCCCTTCTGACAACAGACCAAACTGTTCACTCAGTGAGGGCTCTGGCTGCCCTGCCCATAAGGAGGGGAACTCATGGAAAATTCTGAGATCCACCTGCCATCCGCATGGGCCAATCCCTCAGAGAAGCCCCCCAAGGCTCAGAAGGAAGCAGAAGGGGAGCAGTCTGGGGGTGGACTTCTCGGGCAGGGAAAAGGAGATGGTGAAGAAGGTCTTGGTGTGGTGGGTCACACACCAGAGAAGTCTCTTCCCTTGGACCAGGCCACCAGGACGGGCCCAGAGGCAAGTCACCCATTCAAGGAGGAGAAAGGGGTTGGTCATCTGAGAACTTTCTTCCCCAGGGCAAGGCTTGCTTGGGGACATTTGATTACTTGGTGGGAAAGAACATTCCTGTGCCTTCTTCCGCACACGTCCACAGACACAACCACTTGGCCAAGTACACAAACACACACAGACTTGCAGATACACACTGATATGATACACACAGCTGTCAGTACCAGGAAGCCCTGGTGGCCACCCCACCCACACCTACAGACTCTCTTATTCCAGATGCCCTCAGCATTCACATAAGTTCGGGCACATGCCAGTGCAGTGGCAACCTCAACCAACATAGAAGTTGCACAATCCGTGCACTGTGCATTCCCTGGAAAGGCAGGCATCAAGGAAGCCTCCCAGAGGTCTGCCCTGTGGATTGTAGGATGGGCGGCAGCGTCCCTGGCCCCTACCCACTAGATGCCAGTGGTACCTGCCCCAGTCGTGGCCACTGAAAATATCTCCAGTCCAGGGGCGGTGGCTCATACCTGTAATCCTAGCACTCTGGGAGGCTGAGGTGGGAGAACCACTTGAGGCCAGGAGTTAGAGACCAGTCTGAGTGCCATGGTGAGACCCTATCTCTACATAATTTTTTTTAAAAAAACTAGGGGCATGGTGGCATGCACCTGTAGTCCCAGCTACTCAGGAGGCTGAGGCAGGAGTTTGACGTTGCAGTGAGCTATGATGACACCATTGCACTCTAGGCACAGTGACAGAGAAAGACACTGGCTCAGAAAAAAAAAAAAAAAAAAAACACCCAAAACCAAAAAAACTCCAGATAATATTGAATGTCCTTTGGGAGAGAAAACACCCTCTGTTGAGAACCACTGGTCTGGAGAAACTCCAAGATGTAAAGGTTGAGTGGAAGAGAAAGTGCTGCCAGAGAAGACTGAAAAGGAACAGCCGGGGGGGTGGAGGAGGGCCAAGAGGGGGTGTTGCAGGAGCCAAAATAGTGTTTCAGGGACTTGGTCATGATCCTTTAAAATGCCAGTCCGATCATATCACTTCCTGCCCAAAACCATCCATAGGTTTCGCATCCCATTTGGAATAAAATACCAGCAGCCTATCATGGTTTATATATAAGTGACTATTATCTAAACCTGGGCACCTTCGAGAGGAAAAGGAGGCAGTACTAACAATTATGCCGCGACAGTCCAGGGCACACTGTAAACTCTGGCCCCTGCCGCCTCTGCAGCTTCATGCCCGACCACTTTGTGCCTTACTCGCTCAGCCACGAGAGCCTTCTTACCACTGTCAGTACTTCCTGCCTCGGGGCTTTGCATTTGCTGTTCTTTTCCGCCTGGAATCCTCTTCCCCCAGATCATCTCAGATTCTCTCTCCATTCTGGTCTTTGTTCAAATGTCAAGTCCTCAGAGAGGGCACTCCTGACCCGCCAACCCCCAAAACAGCCACCAATTCCCCAGTCACTCTGTGTCTCCACCTCCCTTTACCTTATTTCACAGCATCTACTGATATCATTGACATTATACTGCTCTATGTCTATTGTCCGTGTTCCCCATAAGAAAAAGGTGAACTCATTAAGGGCAGAGATTTGTCTCTTCTGTTCCCCGTGATTCCCCAGTGTCTAGCCCAGCGCCTGGCATGTAACAGGTGTGCAATGCATACTTGCTGGCAGAACAAATTCATGGGAGAAGCTTGGCTGTGATGGGAAAGTAAACTAAGACAATAACTGGAGGAAAATGTGGAGTAGGGTTTGTTTGCTTCTGCTTGGTTTTAAGATGGGAGAGAGTCAGGCACGGATCAAGCGACAGGAAGTGCTCACTCCATAGGACCTTTATGAAAAGGCTCCACCTTGACCGTGAAGTTCTTGGAGGTAAGAATCATTTTTGTTGTTCATTATTTTGTCTTTTAGTGCCTGGCACATAGAAGGCATTCTAAAATATTTGTAAAATAAATAAATAATAATGAAAACAAATTTTTATTGTACTTAACATGCTAGGCATAGTCCTAAGTATTCTGACATATATTAACTCATGTAAACCTCACAACAACTCTGTAAGAGAAGTTACCATTAGTATCCCATTTTACTGAGATATAGGGAAATTAAGTAATTTACCCAGGATCACACAGCTAGTTAGTGGTAGAAATGGAATTCTAACCAGGCAGGCTGCACCAGAATCCGTGCTGGTAACCACTGCATCATGCATTAGTGTGGCCAGGCAATAAGGACAGGATTAGAGTGGGTAGAAGAAGATGGAACAGATCTGAGTGATGCTGTGTTCCTGTCTGGGTGACCGAACAGGTGAAGGTGACAGGCACCAATGGGAAACACTGGAGAAGGTAAGGAGTTCAGTGTGGCCATGCTATTTGTGGGACCCCGGGGACACCCAGGAGAACCCAGAGAGAGGTCTGGGCTGGAGTAGAGATCTGGGGGCTGGTAGCTGAAGACATGGGGCACATGAGCTGTCACAAGGAGCTAGTGCAGAGCAAGATGGGAAGAAAACCTAGGATCGGACCCAGGGAATCAACAGCCAAAGAAACTCTGGAAAGGAGGAAGAGAATTAGGCAAGAGAGGAGCACCAGCAGCCAAGGCAAGGGAGAGCCAAGGAAAGGGCTCATCACCAGTCCAGGGTGTCTAAGAGGAAGCCACCAGATCACAGAGCCGTGGCATGAATGGAGAAGGCAGACGCAAGGACAGGACTCCATGGACCAGGAAGTATCTGGCGGGGGGATGCAGAAACACGTTTGGAAAAGGAGCAGACCCAAAAGAGAGGTCAGGGGGCCAATGGGGCCTCAGAAGGAAGTTGCTGGCTGATGAAGAAGGGGTCAGGAGTAGGCAGAGGCATGAGCCCTGCGGGGACCCAGAAGTAGCAGGCAGCCTCAACCCAAAGGGAGGGAGGCAGGGAGAGGACCTCTCTTCTCTCCTCTCCCCACCCACCCCTGCCCTAGAGCTGAACGTGTGGGCGGTAGATTTTCAGGGAAAGATTTCGGCTCTGGAGAGACTAACTCCATGCCTGCCACCCGCACTGGGCCAGTCCCCATCTCTCAGAACTGGTGTTCAGATTACTGAACTGACACATCCTGGGCTCCACACAGTTGGCGTGCATGTGGACCATATGCTGGAACAGGATTCCAGAGACTTCGGCGGGGCCAGGTACTGAGCCTGTAGCTGCTGCATGGTGGAGGTATCCGGAAGCTCTCAGAGGACGGATGATTGGCACAGAGAACCTTGGGGCAGTGGTTAGTAGTTATTAATTGTGCAGTAATTTTTGTCTGTCTCCTGGACTGGACTGCAATCCCCATAAAAGCAGGAACCATGTTGGGTTTGTTCATTGTCATCTCCCCTGTGCCTACCAGTGTCTGGCACAAGGTAGGTGTTTGGTTAATATCAGCTGAGTGTCTAGTGATGGGAGGGGGAAGTGGTGCCTGGCCCCTGGACAAACAGCAGAGACATAACAGGGACTTTCCTGGCCCACGGCCTGAGGAGAGGTAGGGGGAGGAGAGGTCTGCAGCAGCCTTCCCTCTGCAGGACCTTGCCCTCCCTTTGTGTCTGGGGACACTGAGACCAAGAGAGGGGCAGAAACACTCCCAGAGCCCCACAGTGACAGAAAGTGAGCCATGGCAAGAGTGGCCTTTTCTTGCCTTGGTTTTCTCATCTGTAAAATGGGATGATGACAGAGCTACTCACTTCATAGGCTTATTGTGAGGATTAATGAGGTAAGGTGCATAAAACAGTGCCTGGTGTTCAGAATGAGTGCTCTAATGTTAGTATTTGGGCTCAGCTTCTGTCTCCATCCATTCTCTCCCTAGATGATTCATGGCTTTACCTGATATAAGCCAGTGATCCCCAAATTTATGTCTCTAATGCAGACTTGTTTTTCCTGAGGGTCAGACCCATATATCCAACTGCCCAGCCTCTCTCCTTATACTCATGTTGGTCCACCTGAGTGCCAAGACCTAGCCAGGGTGTGCTAGGCCTGCCCTGGGCCTCCCCAGCTCTCTGTGCCATGTCCAGATGTCAGGCATCCCCATCACCACTTTCCTGCTCCGTGTTCCATCCTGAGAACAATCTGAGCCTCCTTGCCCTGCCCCCTCCCCCGCTTATCCCAGGCCCTTCCTGTCCTCCCCTCGCCCTCCTCCCCCGCTCCTCTGGGAGCCATCAGCGCTCACTTCCCACCTCCACAGCTGCCGCCACAGCTGGTCACTGACGGAATGTGCAGCTGCTGGGAGCCACATGTGCAGAACAGGCGGTGTACAAGCTACCCCTGGGGCCAGCCGGGGTGGGAGGTGGGGCCATCTGTCTGCGTCTGTTTGTCTGTCTACAACACACACATGCACACTCTCCCTAGCTCTTTCTCTAAGTAAGGTGGTGGACAGTGTTGCTTTGGTTCCCCTTCCCCATCCCTGGGCTGCAGAGTTCATGAGGGTGACACTGCACCTCTCAGGGACCCTAAGGGCAGACCGGCTGGGCTGGCCCAGCTGTCTGGAAGCTCATACACTCCCTCTCCCACGTCCAGGCAGTGCAAGTCCTACGGGGCTGCCCAGAGCTGGAATGGCGGGCTGGGTGTTCAGAGCCTCCCTAGCTTTCCCAGGCCCTGGGGGGTGGCCCACCATGGAGGAAGCCAGAGGCTTCGGACACATTCCAGAGCCCCCTTGGCAGCACCCAGAGGCTCCAGAGGAGTCTCAGCCCTGGGGCAGTGCCAGCAGCATCTGTCCTGGTTCCCACACTCTGGCCTCTCTGGAATCTCACAGATTTCTCTTCCATGTGTGCATGATGTCAGCAGGACAAGGACACTGGGGGAGGAGGGCAGGGAGGGACTGAGCTCCCTGAAGTCAGATGGCCACAGAGGTGGGGGTGGGGTTTGGGGAGGGCCTGGTGCCTGGCGTCACTCACACAGTAAAAAGAGGATGGCTTGGCCTCTGGCTCCCAGGCCTGAATGGGTCCTGACACTGCCCAGTGCATTCCTGTCAGAACCCCTTTCCATCTCTGGGCCTCAGTTTCCTCATCTGTAAAATGGGAATAAGACTAGCATCCACCTCTTGGGGTAATAGTAAAGGCTATAGAACCCTGATCTTTTTTGGAGATAATTTTTGGTCTGAGCACAGCTTACTCTCCCACCACTCTCCTGACCCCTACTCTAGTCCTGCCATTTCACATGGTTTTTAGAACATACAACACAAGTTTACCCCTCTGGGCCTTTGTATTCTGTCTGCCTTGAAAGTCTTTCCCTTTTCTCTATCTGGAAAACTCATACTCATCCTGCAAAGCCCAGCATAAGAGTACCTCTCTAGGAAGGCCTCCCTGCCTCCCGGGCAGCTGGTCCTGCCTCCTTATACTCCTGCGGTTCCCTGTGAACTGCTCTACAGCAGCCTGATCCCCCTATACTGCCACGGTCTGCCCACCTCCCTGCCTGTGGCTCCTCAGTAGCCGTGGCTGAATGGGAGCTGCCCTTCCTGGGGCACATGGCCGCCCTCAGGAGCCCAAGCACGGCACCCACAACTGTGGGTGTCAGAGCACAATCAGGACATGGATCTAGGCCTGGTCCCCACCCCTCTGCCAGGTAGAGCTTCCCGCCTATACCACTTGGTCCGGTCTGAACAGGCAGAGGAAGGAGCTTGGATCTCACCAGCTGCCAGGGTATCTTAAGCCCAGAAAGCAGCCGTTGTTCACCTTCCCCCATTCAGGCCAGCAAAGCCAAAGTCCTGCTATACAGATGGAATAAACCGCAGCCCAGAGACGGGAAGTCAGCCGCAGAGCCTGCATTAGAACCCAGGGCTCCTGTCCCCAGTCCAAGGCCTTAGGCTCTTTGCCCTACCCCCAGACACCCTCTCTGATGAAGGTTACGGAGGCTGGGAAGTGACAGGGGGCCGAGGCAGAGCATGGGTTGGGTGGGAGCCCAGGGCTAGGGAAGCAGCTGTCCCTCTCCTCTGGCTGTAGCTGAAATTGGATTCCACCATGTCCCCTGGTGCTGATAAGGAACTTGCACTTCTATTTCACCACTTAGTAATGATGGAGACTTTTAAAGACCATCAGGCACAGCTCTAAGCTATCCCGAGAGGTGGAAGGGTGCGGGTCCTATGGCTGAGAAAGGATGTCTCAGTTCAGGTCTTCTAGGAGACAGATGCTAAGGCCAGTGAGAGATGCAGGAGATTTACTATGGAACCTGCTTGTAAAGATAAAGGGAGGGAGCGGGAGGAAGCAGAAGGAGACTTTATCCGTGATGCAGGTCTGACACCCGTGAAGGAGCGGAGGAAGGAAGGAGGCTTGGGCAGGAAGAGTCTCGGACTGCAGCCCAGCTCTGAGAAAGTCTCATTCAGGCCCAGAGTAAAGATTATCTGTTAGAGGGGCCCCGTGTAGGGTGGAAATAGCCTGGCGTTAGTATCCCCACCATGCCCAGAGTGGGGCAAGAGGAGCCAGTATTTTTGTCTCTTAGAGATGACTCTGCCCAGTGCCCATTAGGACCACTCCTCAGACTTTTCCCCCAGAGTAACTCAAATGGCAGAAAATGATCTGTACTGCCCTTAGGTTCAGGGGTATATAGCTCAAGCTAACTTCATGAAAACTCAATTTTTCTTCTGGAATTTTATCTTAAAAATATCATGAGAGAGTCAGTATAGTGTAGCACTTAAGAGATGCTCTGGAACTAGACTACTTGAGTTTAAATCTAGCTCTGCCACTTGTTGGCTGTGGATCTTGAGGGAGTTACCTTACCTCTCTGAGCCTCAGTTTCCTCATCTGTAAAATGGGGATAATAATAGTATGTACTTCACAGAGTTGTTGTGAGGATTAAATGAATTGATTTGTATAAAGTGTTTAGAACAGAATGGATCCTATTCACTGTTATGATGTGAATTTGTAATTTTATTCCTTGAGTCACCTATTTATAAAAATAATGTTTCTTTAAACGGACCTATTGGCAAATAAAACTGACCACCTATAAGTGAAAGAAAATAAAGACAAAGAAAAAGAACACGTAGCTCTCAGGTTTTGGATGAGCTTTGCAAGTTGAAAAAGGAGTGTACGAAGAGGAAAAAGAAATATATCTGTGATTTCTCTATCCAATTTCTCCTTTTTTTCCAGCTCCAACCCACAGGCTTATCTCTACCATGTCATGGAGGTTTTGCTCCCAAATCCAGTCCAAGATCACGTCAGAAAGTAGAGGATTCATTTATGGCACCGGAGGGCTGGGTCTGTTCATCCAAGGCCTGAGAAGGAGAGGGTGTCAGGCTGCCCTTCCCTCACCTTGAATGTGGCCCCTTGGCTACAAATCAGTGCAAGCAGGTCTGGTACCACTGGCCTTATGGACATTACAAAAACTTCACAATGAGACCACAACATCTCAGAACACAGTTTCCATGATGTCCCCAAATAGGTGACTCCAGGGCCCCTGAAGGAATCTGCTGGATGGAGGGTGTGAGGACGAAGTGGATAAAGAATCACATTTGTCCCCATCCCTGGTGACTGGGTGGGGGGTGGGGGGAAAGTGAGGGGACTGAAGGTTGGAGAATCAAGGAGGTACATTGAGTCTAGTCTGCCAGGGGGCAGAGGAATGGCTGAGATAACCTTGGAGGCCCCTGGGTATATCAGGCTGATGGAGGTATATATAATAGTATGTTAGAGCCAACCTTCAAGATGGCCCCAATCATCTCCACTTCCTGGTATTTACCTTGTTATGCAGTTCCCTCCCACGACGTATCAGGGTTGGTCTGTGTGACCCATAGATTACGGTAGAGGTGATGACATGTCACTTGAAGGCTAGGCCATAAAAGACAGGGCGGCTTTTGCCTTGTTCTCTCTTGGATTACTCACTCCGGGGGAAGCCAACAGCCGTGTCACGAGGTCACTGAGGCAATCCTGTGGCAAGGAGCTGAGGCCACCTGCCAACGGCCGTGTGAGCGCACCATCTCAGAAGTGGATCTTCCAGCCCCAGTCAAGCCTTCAGATGACTGCAGCCCCACCTGACAGCTTGACTACATCCTCATGAGATGCTCTGGGCGAGAACCACCCAGTGAAGCCACTCCTAGATTCCTGCCCCGCAGAAACTGTGAGAAGCAGGAAGACCCTGGGGTGTAGGCAGAAGGATTGTGTGAGAGCTGGAGCTGGAGTCTGAGTTACCCCCTTCCTCCTCCATCTCACTGCCTTTCTCATCTTCTCCTCTCCCTCCCACTCCATCCCAACCCTTGCTATTTCCGGATGGGAACACTGAGTCCATGTCAGGAGCCCTGCTGGAGAGGGTTGCCTTCTGATGGGCTCGGGCTGCTGTCTGTGCAGAATCTCCCCTCGGGGTGGTTTTCCTGTAGGGGGAGAGAGTCTACAGGAAGACCCCAGCACTAATGGATGGAACTGGTCCCAGGCCTGCTCACTGCCTGCTTCCCCATTAGCATTTCATGAGGGGCCATAAGCCAGTTTGTGAATACAATTGTGGTGGGGGAAAACCAAGACAATACAAGGTTATTAAAAACCTCTCCTATTTATTTGTATGGCTTTTAAGAAGCAGAAGCTCACATAGTAACATTAAGGTATAGGACAAGCATGAAGAGTGACAGGGACCCACACTGACAAGCACGTAGCACCCTTTATCAGGTGACCAGGGAAGTGCTAAAAAGAGCCAAACAGAGCTGGAGCTTTGCGGAGTGCCAATTGCAGGCCAAGGAGGGCAAAGCTGGGGAAAGTATGAGCAGTCTTCTCCCCAGACAAGGGAAGTCACAAAGGAAGAAGTACATGCTCCGACCATTGAAGGAGGCACTTAGGTTTATCACCAAAAGCAACCCAGGGAGGTTAGGTGATGAGGACCGGGGCAGCACATCAAGCACAGCACTTCTGACGGGTCGACACAAGTGCACTATTCACGTGTAGAGGTTTCATTCTAAGTCTTGTTCTGAATTGGAGGCTACTGAGATGCTTTTAAGTAGAAACCAGAGGTTCAGGATATGTGCGCTACTGAGTTAATAAAGAAGTTTGTGCATATGCAGTTTAAAACACACAAGGACTGAACTAGGTCATCTCTAGTGTCTCTTAAAGACCCAGAACTGTGAGTCTCAGTGTGATATCCTCAGACTCTCAGTTACTTGGGTCTAAAAAACCCAGTTCACTGAGTCTGGGCCAGTGGATGCAAACTGGAGATTTGAGGGCTGGATTTAGCCTACAAGACATGTTTTATTTGGCCTGCACAGTGATTTCTAAATTTGAAACAGTTGCCAACATTTCAAAGTCCAGATTTCTAGCTTCTTTTCAAACATGGGGTAAAATATCTGGCAACACCAGCCCCACATTCCCGCATGGCAGCCGCCATATCAGACCACAGGGCGAGTGGTCGCCATTCTCACTGCACACCTGGCCTCAGCACCTTCACTCACGGACATTTCCTGCCTGGCCCCTGTAGCCACCAGGGTTGGTGACCTCTGGCCCAGGCATCCAGTCTGTGGTGACCTCAGTGATTTTCTACTTGGTGGCAGGTACTAGTCTAGCCTTGAGGCCTTTTCCCTAATTCCGTGGCAGACGGCCCATGAAGGCATATTCACCCACAGGCCAGGAGTGTGGGAGTCAGTGACCCCAGTCTGCAGAGCTTTGGTTTGCTTTACAGAGGCCTCTCACTTTGCAAAGAAGAGTGACTGAAAAGTTCCCAGCCATAGTTCACTTTTATAAATAGAATCCCAAAGGCCTCTCAGGGATGGCCCATTAGGGAGGTACTTCCCACCTAAGGTCAAGGGTAAGTCACTTCTGGGACAGACTAGAACACCCAAGCAGAGGCTGGAATCTCAGCCTAGGTTGGCCTGGGCCAGCTGAGAGGGAGAAAGGCAACTTTCCCAGGCATGGCCATGCAGTGACCAGGGCATCTGTGTACAGTTGGCAGGTTTTGCAGGTGCCTGAGAAGGTGCCACCCAAATCATGGTGTAAATGGCTCCCCCTAGATTTTTGCAGTGTGTAATCTGCCCAACTATACATGTTGGCCCAGTTGGGGGAGGGAAGAAACAAGTGGAGATGATGAGGCAGGTATAGCTAAAAGGGTTGTCCTGGGACAGATTCTACCAATTCCTTCCCAAGGCTAGTGATGGGAGGCAGAGGGTTGGGAGACCTTCTTGGCCCAGAGGCTGGAAGCTGGAGAGGAAGACTAAGGGCCTGTTTTCAGTGGCCTCCAAGCTGCACATGTCCAAATGCCCATGAGATGATGGGAATAGGCAGAACTGTCCCAGGAAGCAGGCTGGCCATCAGTGTGTGGGGCCCAGGCCCCTCAATTAACAGAGATAACCATCTGTACACACTCATAGTGAGGAGTACACACACACACACACACACACGGAGTCATCAGTAGAGATCTCGGACCCATCACACTCACTCACATAAACATTCATACATGCACAGTTTTTATCCTGATGCACATACTTATATGTGTACATCCACATACACAATCACAGTGGTTATCGGCGACAGCAGTCAGCTCATCACACAGGCATGTTTCTCATTTCCAGGGCACTTAGAGTCCTTTTTGGCTGGCTAGAGCTACCTGTGGGGAGAGTCCAGGGCAGCACCTAGCAGCCTAGGAGATAATAATAAGCCAGTGAATAAAAGCGCTAACTACTGCCAACTGAGTGCCCACCTGCAGCGCCACCTGCTGGTGGGAGGAAGAGGATTCGTACTTTGCTTCAAGGCTGGATAAAGCCCAGGACAGGGCTTCTCAGTCACCCCTTCCAGGGAAGCTGCCAGCCACGGGAGGTCAGTCTCCCACCTCCTCGTGTTCCGCCCAAGTTGGGGGAGACCCTGGAATCCTCAGGGCTGCACCACAGTATCAGAGAACAACCATTCCAGGCTTTGCATGCCTCCTGGATAGCAACATCCAGCGCCAATAGGGGTGGCAAAATGGGTTTCATCTTTCACACCAAGTCCAGCCACTGCTAGTAGCTGCCTGGAATGCTGGGTGGGAAGGACTCTGAGGCCACATCTGGGTTTAGCAGAGAAGAGCATCATGATGGAGTGGCGACAGCAACAATGGCTGTAGATGGGACGTCCTCCACACTTGCCATTCTTGCAGTAGATCCTGGAACCTTGGTAAATCTCTAAATTTGCAGGGTCCTAGACTCACATTTACATCCCTGATGCACAATTACATTGTAAGGGGCACATGTGTTTATTTCTCACACCCTCATACCACGAGAAAACTGCCATTCCAACTTTTGCTGGAGCTTTCTCTCTCACTTGATCGGTAACCTCTGATCTGCCTAAAAACCTCCCTGGGCCCATCTTCCTGAAGAATTGGCTATTGCTTTCATAGAATATGGATGACTCATTAGCTCAGAGCCACTGAAGTCAACTTTGGGCATTTCTCTTTATCTAATATTTATATTTAGCTAATTCCCATCCACCTACCAGACTTATCACTGTGAAAGAGGCCCTACGAAGGCAATGACAAATCGAGAACACAGAGCCACACTGAGCAGATGCTGGACAGCCAGCTGGGCTCACCCCCAGCCAAGGTCCTGCTCCCCGCCCCTCACCGATCAACGTGGGAGGGCACACACAAGTCAAATCTGTGCATCAACAAAACTGCAAATTACAATAGGCTGTGGGTCACTTGAAAATAGTTAAAACTGGGAATCTCAAATCTTCAGATGTCAAGCAAGGGTCAGAGGAGCCCCCATGTCCTACCCCCTCAGCAGTGGAGCCAACCGTTGCCTACAAACACTTATATGAATGTGACATGGTTCATCTCACTGAGGGATGGGCCAGGGATGTTTGCCTCAGCCCAGAGGTCAGCAAACTTTTTCTATAAAGTGCTAGATAATATTTTTGGCTTTGCAGTCTCTGTTGCAATAATTCAACTCTGCTGTTGTAGTGTGAAAGTAGCCATAAGCATATGTAAACAAATGGACACGACTGTGTTCCAATAAAAGTTTCTTTACAAAAACAGGTGATGGGTCAGATTTGGCCCGGGGGCCCATAGTTTGCCAAACCCTGCATTAGCCCAAAACAGAGGTCTTCAAACTGAGTTCCACAGAACCTGGGGTTACTTGGAAGTACTTCAAGGGGTCTGCAAATGTTTGGCTCTAATTTATTTTTAACTCTTTAGGAACCTATAATAAAAGTATACCCAGTAGGCTGGGCACAGTGGCTCATACCTGTAATCTTAGCACTCTGGGAGGTCAAGGCAGGAGGACTGCTTGATGTCAGGAGTTCAAGACCAGCCTGAGCAAGAGCAAGACCCTGTCTCTATTAAATACAGAAAAAAAAATAGTTAGGTGTCATGGTGCACACCTGTAAGTCCCAGCTACTTGGGAGGCTACTCAAGGAGTCCCCCTTGAGGCAGGGGGATCGCTTGAGCCCAGGAGTTTGAGGTTGCAGTGAGCTACAATTATACCACTGCACTCTACCTGGGGCGACAGAGTGAGACTCTGTCTCAAAAAAAAAAAAAAGTACCCACTCAAATGTATTCCAGTATTTCAACATGGAGGAAACCAACATGTTAACTGAGTGTCACATAAACTGCTTTGGTGAAGACCTCAGAATGAAGCTTCTCTTGCCATCTCCATGCATATGTATGAGGAGTATGGCAAAATGGGGAAGAGCCTGGGTCCTAGCATGAAACAGACATGAGTTTGAGTCCCAGCGCTGCCACTGACTAGTGTGGCTTTGGGCAAGTTACTTTAGCTCCCTAAACTAGCATGGCCAGGACTCCACAAAACAGAGTAGACATTGGCCATAGTGCTGGTGCAGCCTCTTGGAGGCTGGATTGTGGGAAGATAGAGTGAGTGTTCACAGTAGAGGGGCCAGCTGAGGCCACAAAGGGACACTCAGGGGACTCATGGCAGCACTATTTACCAATCAGTATGGAAGTATTTCAAGATTTTTCTCATCTGTTTGGCTGTACCAGGTGTACACCAATTTAATATCATTATAATGCCAAATCCGTCTCGGATTTGAACTTCTTGATGGTTTCTATTTCTCTCTGGCATATTCTGCTACATCCCACTACTGACTGGGCTCTCAGGTAGGGAAGGGGGCTGCTTTGCAATTACCTTAGCAGTCTCAGTGCTTACTAAAGGGCTTCTGTTTAGTAACAGGTCCTTAGAAACAGGACCTGCTAAGTGGCAGGTCCCATGGGGTCTGGGACTTTGTTGGCGAGCATTTCCTGGGACCAGTGTTCTGTAGGGCTTGTTGGAGAAGTGGTGCTTTCAGCTAAAATGGTCCAGTGTTTCAGAAGCTGTGGCCCCTCTGCCTCAGTGCTGCATTCCCTGGTTGGGCCTAGGGCTTTGGTGCTCACCTGGCTTTTAAATTTCCTGGTGATACAACAAACAATGCCTTTCACCCCTGGGCCCCTCCTCACCTCTTGAGACAATCAGAAAGCTTGTCTAGCATGCTGCCTAAGCCTGCCCACTTCTGGACTTCTGGCCTTTTATTCCAGCTACTAAAAGCTTTTTTCCAGGCCTGCAATGCTCATTTGTGATTTCAGTAATAGAATTTGGACCTTTAGTGTCTCTCCATTGCCCAGGGCTGTCTATGTCTATTAATGGTGGCTCCAGTGAAATTGGTGGCTTTTATTGCACCTTATCTTTCTGCTTCTAGCATCATAGTTTCCTGCTTCCTGAGAGACCTGGAACAATCGGCTGTGTTCATCACTAGGCCCTCAGGGCAAGACTGTGAGGTTCCAGAATCCCTGGAGTTTATCTTAATTAGGTGACATCTGGTGCTGCCCTCAGTGCACAGGTCCACCCTGGTCAGGTAGTCAGGTGGCCTCATGCCATCCTATGAGCCTGGGCTGTGCCCAGGTTTGCAGGCTTCTTACGGCCACTGGCTCTGTGAGCCCTGGAGGTGATTCAGACCCCAGGGGGCAGAAGGCCTTTCTGTGGTTCAGCCAAGATTGAAGGTGACTTGGGCTGAGCGCCCTCTCTCACTTCCTTCTCATTTCCTTGAGGGTGTTCTTGGGTCTCACAGTACCTCCAGCTAGGCGAGGGAGCTAGTGGAGGGAGCCCCAGAGCAGGCCTTCTGCCCCCAGGCCTTCTCTGTTGGCCAGAAGGATGCTGGCTGTGTGGTGGAAATGACCTCGTGCAAAGACATCTTCATCACATGCCCTTCTAGGTGCAATAATGCATGTCCCCTGATAAGGCAGTTGTGGTGCATGTCTGCCCAGCCACTCAGCACAGCCTCGCCCTTCCTCCTAGGGACCAGCCTCTTGGAAGCCTCCGACACTGATAGCAAAAGCTCAGCCTGGCACTTCTCTTCTAGTCCAGCTGTTGCTCATTTCGAGAACCACTGTCTTCTCATTTTGCTCTCCTTTCTGGATTATCTTTCTGCAGCGACTACCTTGCCCCACATTGCCTAGAACCTACAACCATTCAGACCTTGAGCTGAGTCCCCAGAAGGACCAAGATCAGCCCCCCAGGTTGCCCTTCTCCCCCTCTTCTCACCCCTACACCTCCAGGGTCCTGCCCCTCTGATGATACCTTTGGTTTTCTTCGCCAAGCGCTCACCCACTAGGATTCCTGCTGGGCACCTGGCAGTCAGTCCACACACATGCCTGCTCGCCCCTTCTTGGTCTTCCTGGGGGACCAGCATTGGTGCTTTCACCCTGCTCAGCAAGGGAGGAGGCTGACTCATCACCTGATGAGAGTTCTCCTCTGGAAGAGGTGGCGAAGGGGCAGCAGGGGCTCGGGAAATGTGAAGGATTCACTGGTGCATCTCACAGGGAGGTCACCTCATCCTGGAAGCCCCTGCACAGCGTCCAGTGACGGAGAGCTCATTCCCTCCAAAAGCAGCTCTGAATGGCCTTCCACTCACCATCCCATAGAATTCTGCTGGCGCACATGGCAGCTCCTTCCTCTCTAAGCAGTCACTGTCCCAGACCAGACCTCCCGACACCTCCCACTTCACCCCAGACAGCACCTTATCCTGGCTCAGCCTGGACAACGCCAACTTCGGCCACTGCGCTTTCTTCCCCTGCATCTGGGGCCACAACAGTAGACACAGACCCCCTGCCTCTTTCCCCACGGGCAGAGGTGCTCTATGGCACAGCAGGAGGCAACAGCTGGAGGAGTGAGGGTGAAGGTGAGCGGGGCGGCAGGCAGGAGCAATGGAACTTTGGCTAAAAGCAAAAGCAAAGGAAACACTGAGCCGGCAGCCACTAACGCGCCTTCCCAGGAAGGGCCCCCAGCGCCCCCTGCTGGCCGGAGGAGCATGTGCGTGCGGGTTAAATCCACTCGCCCGGTTCCTTGCCACAAGCTCCACAGGGCAGCTGAGCCTACAGATGGCTCAGGTTAGACGATCATGGGAAGCAGGTCATTTTGTCCAGTGGTTTCCAGATGTGTAAAATTGCAGATACGGTTGCTGCAGCTGATTGTGCATGTTGCCCATTTGACAAAGGCCTCTGAGCTGAGAGGCAAGTGAAGGCTGAAATCCAGCCTCCATCCTACTAACCCAGCTGGGGACCCGAGCCCAGGTCTGGGGCAGGCCAGAGAAAGGGCTGTCTTTTTGCCATCATTCGCTTAAAGGGAGCATCCTTTTGCAATTTGCACAAAGGTGCTGTACATATCGGCGGCAGCCCTGGCACAGAACACTTCCTTCTAAGAGGGCAATCTTACAGAAGCAAGCTTCTTTGGCTAAAGGGGAGTTTGAAAACCACCCCAATGATGGGAAAACGGGGGCCCATGAAGGGGAGGGACTTACTCAAAGTCATGCAGGTGATGCCAGACAGAGCTTTGAGGCCTGATCCACTCTCTGTTGGAGCAGTACTCTTTGCACTACACAGAGCTAGTTTTCATCCCAAGCCCTTTTGAGGCATCCTGGCTTCCCTGCGCCTCCTAGTCTCAGCCCCATCAATTCCCCCCTGAAATCCAGCTGCTCTGCAGAGTCCTATTGTCCTGGTCAGGATCACGGCACAGGGTTTACCCCAAAGGAGGGATGGTGAGAATGCCAGCCCCATCTGCATAACTCCCTACCAGTACCTCACTCACAGGAATGAGGGCTGCCAGGCAGAAGAGCAGAACAGTGAGGAACTAGAAGGGTCTACCAGATGAGGTGTCAGAGTATGACAGGGAGCCTGATGCAATGTGGCCCAGCAAAGCTGGTGGTTGAGCTACTGTGTAGATGGGGCCTGCTTTGTAGGTGCAGTCCGCCGGGGTGCCTGTGCCACGCCGTAAGGCACGTGGGCGGCCACAGTGCCCATTTCCTGAGCCCCAGCCACATGGAACATCTGGTCATCAAAGAAGATGTGCGGTCGGATCTTCTCAAGGAGGGGGCCCTTGGGCGCTCCAGCTAGGAACAAGGCCTCATCTGTCTCCAGGCCCCAGCTGCGCAGGGTCTTGAGAGCCCGGGCCCCGGAACTGGCTGCACTGCGTGCTGTCACCAAGTAGGTACGAATGGGGCACTCCAGCCGCAGGCCCTTGGAGTAGAACTTCTTCTGCAGCCTACCCAGTGCCTCCAGAAAGCCCTTTAAGGGCCCCTGTGAGAAGGCAAGGGAACACCGTGAGCTCTACCCCTCCCAACATTTGCTCCCTCTCCCTAAAGCATTAGTGTCTCCTTGCTTGGGGTGGGGAAGCTTCTCAGGATCCCTAAATCTTCCAGCTAGTTTTGCTGTGCCTGCTTGGGCTACTGTGCTCACCATGGGGGCTGTAGGTGCCAATGCCAATCTGGGGGTCTGTATTACTGTATATCATGGCTGGGTCAAAATAACTGTACCAGGCACCTGTTACGATGTATGTTCCTCCATGAGCCCACCAAGGTATGTGGGTATCTGTCCTGCAGCTCTACACGTGTGGCCTTCTGTGCCCTTCAGCAGGAAGGATATTCACAATATTTTGTAACTGTGGCATAGGCACCCTCCAATCAGAATGGACTCCAGCTGTAAACAGCTGGGACAGATGGACCAATGTGTAACTGCTGAACATCAACCATGCCCATCAAGCACAAGGTGGCTCAGGGTGTCATGCTCAAGCTTTCTAGGGCCAGAGAAAGGATTTATTCTCTACAGCGCCCAGAACAATGAAGCTTAATGAGGACATGTGAATGAAAAACCAGATGGTGATGAAGAAAACTGCTTATTTCCAAAGCAGCTGGAAATAAGGAAAGGTGGGCTTCTGGTCTTGGAGACCCCTCACTTGCCAGGTAACCTGGAGCAAGCCATGGTCTCCTGGGCCTCTGCCTACCACTCAGTGGGAAAACTGTTTTGCCCTTGATTCCCAAGGACTGCAGAAGCAACTCACAAGAACGGAAGTGAAATGAATATTCAGGAGCCACAGCTGAGGCCTGCTGAGCTCTTGGAGAGAGGGGCTCTGGGATTATTGAGCACTCGGATTTTAAAAACTCAAATGGGAGCTCCCAGGGGGGCCGGAGAAGCCCAGCAGCCCCACTCCAGGGAATTTCTACCACACTCTAGGGTGCATTCTGCTCTCAGAGAGAGGCTGAGTGAGGATCCCTATGTCCCCGCCAAGGGACGGATGGCAGGAGGTGTCCCACGTCAAATGGTGGGACCCCACCCCCAGCTGGACCTCCCTGCCCCAGTGAGCAGCACCAGTTCCAGCCATTCCCTTCCCCCTGTTTCTGGTGAGGGGAACGGGGCTTCCCAAGGGGGTGGGAGCTCACTCAGAGGAGTGGAGGGTCTCTGAGAGGAGGTGAGGGCTCCAGAGAAGAGAGAGGATGGCAGCTTCAGAGAGAGGCCAAGGCCTTCAGAGAGGGACAGGGACCTCAGAGAAGGGGTAGGGACCTAGAGAGACAACAGGGACTTCAGGGAGAGGATGGAGACCTCAGAAGTGGGGATTTGAGCTGCAAAGAAGGGGCAGGGGTTTCAGACGGGGGCTGAGAGAGAGAGAGTGGAGGCCTCAGAGAGGAGATGGGACTCCAGTGAGGCGGACAGAGGCTCAGTGCAGGGGTGGAAGCTCACTGAGGGGGTCAGGGGCCGAGTGACAGGGATGCGGGCTTGAGGCTCTGTGAGGGGACACGGCTGGAGTCTGGGCTGAGCCAGGGGCCTGGTTCTGGGCTGGAGTACTGCCTTGTTCTACTCAGGCATTCTGGGACGATGGGGAGCACCTGGGCCAAAGGTTTGTTCTCGTGGGCCTTCTCATGCTCAAAGAATCTGTCCAGCCCGTGGGCCTTGACGATGCGCTCCGACTCGTCCGAGAAGAGCACAGCGTCCCCATCGAAGGCCACGCGCAGCTGACTCTGGGACACAGCCACGTCCCTGCTGGGACTGAAGATGGTGGCAGCTGCGATCCCTGGGTGGAGAGAGGAAGTGTTGTCTGTCTGCCGTCTGGGCAGTAGGCCCCTGCTGGGGGGAGGAGAGAGGCATCTCAGACTATCCTGTCCCACCTGCCTCGCCCAGAACTTAGGGCAAGGCTAATGAAGGCTAATACCCAAAATATTTAAAAAGTGCTAGTACACAGACACCAGCCAAGAAGAAGGGGCAGTAGCCATATCTCTGAAGCAGGGCTCTGAGGACCCTCACCTTGTCAGGTTACCCCTTTGTCTGCTGCTCGGTGGAGAGGTCTGGGGGAGGCCCAGGGGCAGGAGGGTGTTCTGACGACTCAAGGCAGGAACTATTTACCAGCCAGTATGAAGGAATTTCAGTCTTTCAGTACTTTAATACCTAGTAAGGTCAAGCTGGTGTGGACCAGGTGAACAGCAGTCCTGGCTGAGAGGAAGGGTCCCACAGGCCATGCCCTCCTTCCTGCCAGGGGCTCCTCACAGGCCGCTGATGTAAAGCTATGGAGGGCTGGGAAAGAGCCCCAACTCTGGCTTGGCCTTGGTCACTCCCTCATGGTTGATTCTGGCAAGTCATTCACCCTCTCTGAACCAAGTGGAAATTAAGGGCCTTTCTGCTCTATCTGGGGCTGAGCCCCCCAGGCTGCAATCTGCAGTGGGGTGGGTATGGGCACCCTCAGTCTACAGCCACAATGACACCCAGGTATGCCTAACTCAGAGCAGCCCAATCATTTAGGGTTCCAGGAGACAACCTGGGTGGCCCCGGGAGGCAGCACAAGTGACAGCTGACTGTGTGCATAGACTCTGCAACCCTGGGCTCCTCCAGAGGGTCAAGGATGCCTGTGGGTGACTCAAGCTCCAGGCTGGAGCTGCACTGGGTGGCAGAGAGCCAGCGCTGGCAGAGAGCAGCTGGCTGAGCTCATGTCCTAGGCTCCATCTCTCCAAAGGCCACCTCAGCCCTGCTCTCAGGGAATCTAGGATCACAAAGACTGGACTTAGGAAAGCTTTGGGAGGAGTGAGCAGTGCCAACTTCACACGACTTTCCTAGCCTAAGAATGCAACAAGCAGGCCCAGGCCCAGGCCCAGGCCCAGGCATCAGGCCAGGCACCTTCTCAGCTCTGCCAGTGTTAGAATCAAGATGACCCAGAGCCACCCCTACCCTGAGCAGGGCTTCCCTCCTGACCACTGCCCAGCTCCCTAGCCTGAAGTCAAGGTGCAGACATACAGAGGCACCCCTATACGCCAGTGCCAAGGCTGTGGCATCTGTCTGAGGAAATGCCTTCTGGTTCCTGGTTTAAAAAAGCCTCTTGGAGCTCCCTAGCAGCTCAGGGCTGTGAGGCATCGGGGGAGAGAGGCCAGGCTTCTAGGAAGGAGGTAGCACGAAAGAGGAAGAGAAAAGTGAATATATTGTTGGTTGGTAAAGAAACCTGCCACTAATATCCAGCCTACGGAGCCTGCTCAGACCATGGGGTGACTCCTCTGTGGGCCTGTTTTCTTATATCCACATTCAATAGGATGTGCACCACGTTGGGAGGCCTCAGACTATGGGTGCCACTCAACACTGCCCCTGGAGAGAGACACATGGAGGGGAATTCTCTTTGTCAGTACCTGCAGCTGAGTCTCCTAACCTCTCCCTGCATTGGCCAGCCCAGCTCTTGCAGATGCTGGCCACTTCCCAGACCCCACCACTGAGGCTGGACTAGATAGGGGTTGCCTCCCCGTTGGCCCAGAGTGGGGCAGAGGCTGCATGGTCATATGGGAATCAGAGCTCAGGGAGTCGCTTTCTGGGCTGTAAGGAGGGTTTCCACGGAAACAGAAGGCTGGATGTTGCTGAGGAGTAAGTGCATCCTTAACACAGGAGGGCTGGGGTGGGAAAGTGGAATGGGAAGGGCCTTGTTTTCAGAATTTAAAGGACAGATCATAAGGATTAAGGAAAGTATGACACCGTCTCTCCTTCCAGTTACCATGGCAACTTCCAGCGCCTTCTCAGAGCTTGAGGACCAGGATTCCCACCCATGCAACCCCTTTGCTGGATGCCCCATGTTCTCCATCCTCATTTCGACTCACCCTCATCAATGGCTTCCCGCACTTTTTCCGCATCAGCTGACAAGTAGAGGTTGGTGTGATAGGCCTTGAGGTAGCAGATGGGGCTGTTCCCACCTGTCATGCAGAACCTCTCGACGAACAGGTCTGGGGAGGAGGTAGAGTACCCAGGTGAGGCAGGGTCAGACCTCAGGGCCTCAGAGTGGCCCCTGTGTGCCCAGTGGAGGCCACCTTTAGTGTGGTAGGGCAGCAGAGAGATTCTCGGTGTGATTTTAGGCCAGCGCTCCCCTTCGGAGCTGCCCCATCCTTCATCCACGAAATGGGGATGATCACATCTCTGGAGCAATTACCTGGCTCATAGTAACATCCTCTTGTCAAGGAATCACAGTGCTACAAAAGGCAGGTCCCCCAGCCATGCCGGTGTAGCCCCACCCTCCTGGCCATAGCTGACTGGACAGGGGCAGACACCTGACCAGGCTGGGCCAGTCTGTTTTCTCCCAGCCTGGGCTGACTGTCAGCTGGTCCCCATGGCTGGGGAACTATTTGCTGGTTGATAAATGGCTGCTGCTCTGAGCTCCTTAAGTTATTCATCACTCCCCTCATGCCTGATGAGGACCCCTGTCCACACAGTGCACAACAGAAAAGGGGCTCTCCATGGAATGGCAGGGTCCTGAGTACTGCAGGTGCTGTCTGTCCTGACTGCTCGGTGTCTATGTCATACCCCTGCTCCAGCAATTTGAAATTAGGATTAAAAAAATGCCAACTGCACTCTCTTGCTTGCTTAAAACAAGGCCTTGTAAACCTACAAACAACGGTTTATTTTTCTGTCTCTCTCTCCCCAGACTGGATTTGTCTGCTTTTCTTGATTACGGTTTTTGTTCAAGAAAAGCAGAGCAATCCAGTGTGGGGAGAGTGACTGGGGCGGGGGGGAAGGAACAAACTTGCTAAAGAAGCACAAATTAGGGTCTCACGTGGTTCAGAGAGAAGAAGAGCCCAGGAGAGATTTCCAGTCCTTGGATTAGGGCCTTTGTTGGCTCAATTTTATTTATTTATTTCTCAGAACCCTGTGGTTCTGAGACATCCCTGTAACCTAACGTAACCTAATAAGAAATTATTCTCTTCAGCTTAAGCTAGCTCTGGAGGGTCTATTACTTTTAATCATGAGTTTGGACTAAGACACAAAGCCCTTTCACCCTGGTAACTGGTCCTGATTCTCCCAGCAGCCTTGTGAGGCCTGCTAGTGCCACCGCAGTTAGAGAAACTGAGGCACGGAGGCAGTAAGTGCCCTGCCCAATCCCGCTGGGAGTGGCGCCTGCGCAGTGGTGTGCCGGAGCTGGCTTGGACTGGCTTGCAAGAGCCGATGGTTAAACGTTCAGGAATTTTGTGAGCCAGCTATGTTGTTCAACCACTGGTAGCTTGAAATCAGCCCCGGTAGAAATATTTATACCCTGAAAACTGGCAATGCTGCAAATTAGGGTTTCGTTTGTTTGTTTGTTTGTTTTAAAGAGCCAGTTTACCAGCACAACATGGGCTTGGGTTTCCAGTCCATACAACCTCACCCTGCAGAGGTGTGGCCCCATCCCTGGGGGGTCTGGCTGGCGTATCCCAGGGCCAAATCCCTCATGCTCACGCTCACCATAGTGGTTGATACTGTTGATGAGGCGGACACCCACTTGAGCATGGTTGTTGGTTACGAGGACGATGTCAAAGATGTCATCACTATCCGGATACAGCTCCCGCAGCCGCTTGTTCACAGCTTCCAGAGCCTGGAAGGGACAGGGCACCCTCCAGCTCAGACCCACAAGGACTGATACCTGGAGTTGGTGGCCAGGGAACCAATGAAGGGAGAAGAGGGGAGGTCAGGGGCTGCGCTGGGGATGCCACACCCTAATGCCACTCTCTACCGTTGTGCGAGTTGCTTACTGTTCAGGGGCTCCCCTCTAAAGGGGTGAGGGGTAGCTGAAATCCAGCCCATGTTCCCCTCACCAAGCTGGTTACCAGGCATGGGGCTGCATTAGTTCAGAGAGCGGGGTGGCCTCTGCTTCCCACAAAGGCTCTGTCCCCTACCCAAGCCATGCACCTGTGGGGTTGCATCTGCCCAGAGGGGGCCCCTTTTCCTTACTCAGACACCCATGGCAGTGCTTTTTTCTAATCCCCACAAAGGCACTGCATGAACTAGTGGTGGAGCTGCCCCTCACCTTCACGAAAGGGAAGGCTGGCCCAGGGCTGAAGGGCTCATTCTCGTGTTCCAGCTGGTAGCGCACATATTCTTCCACGCCCTGCTCCGTGTAGATCCGCTGCTCCTCGTCCATGCGGAACAAGGCTCGGGAGGACACAGCAATGGTGACTGCGTTCTGAGGCTTAGGCTGCAGAGGTGTGGTAGGAAGGGCAATCACTCAGACCTGCCCTGAGGCAAGTGCTCACGTGTAAGCCCCCCTGGGTACTGGGGACATGGAGAAGACCCAGGTCCAGTATCTGCCCTAAAGAGGTTGAGCCTTGGGCAGCAGCAGACTTAGGTCAGGACCCCATCTATGCAGGACCAGATGGGGATTGAGGGAGGTGCTGGCTCCTCCACTAGAAGCACAATCTGATGGAGAGACATACCCTGGGGGAGTTTGCAATCTAGTTGACCATCTGGACACAACAGAAAAATGAAGACGATGTATGTGGCCAAAGTACGACTGATGCTGAAGATGTTCTCCAGACGGTTCATTATGAAACGAGCTACATACCCTTAGGAAGAAACGGTGCCCATAAACATAATTATATAAAAAAAAATTTATCTCCAGCCCAGATGTGTCTCCTGAGCGTCAGTCTCATATATCAAACTGCCCCAGTTGATTAACAGACACTCAAACTCAACATTCCCAAACCTGACGCCCCTCACCTCCGCCCCCAAACCTGACGCCCCTCACCTTTCCTGAATTGCTGAATGCTCAGCACCACCATCCTCTTCTCACCCAAGCGGGAGCCTGGAAGTCAGCCTCCACCCTCTTCTCCCATCATTCAGTCACCATGATGAGTCAACTCTACTAGAATCCATCCACTTCTTTCTGTCCAGGCCATTGTCATCTCTCACCCCCTCCAATCTGTCATTCACGCTGCTGCCAGGAGATTTTTCTAATATTCAGATCTGATCACAGCCCAGCTCTTCAGCAGGGCCCACTCTTCCCAGAATAAAGTCAGCAGACTTTAGTGTGGAGTAGGAAGCCCTTCACAACAGACCCCTACCTCTCTGCCACTCTTGCCTTCCCCTTCCCTAGCTTTGCTCAGTCTGACTTTCTCACATCTGATCACACCTTCCCTCTCTTTCTCTGAGCCTTTGCACATGCTGTTCCCTTTGTCTAGCGTGCTTTCCCTGACTCTCTGTCCAGCTAAATTCCACTCAACCTTTGGGTCTCAAACTAGATGTCCCTTACCCTTAGTCTTTTAGTTTGATACCTCTCCTAGGGATTTCCTTCTTGAATTAAATTATAATTGCTTATGTAGTAGTTTCTCTTTCTAGGCAGAGTTCTAGGGAGAAAGCAGAACCATGCCTCAGCTCTGAGAGAGCAGGAACCATGAGTACCTTGTTCATTGCTGCATCCCTAGTGTTTCGTACTATGCCTAGCACAGAGAGGTACTCAGTAAACTTTTCATGCCTCTGAGCTTTGAATATATTTTCAATATACTTTTAATATATTTCAATGAGAAATAACATGTGCAATGACAAATTTACCATGAACTGGAAACTCCAGTGCAGCACCCTAATCTGTTCAGATTGCTTTATATGTAGTAGGAGCTCTGAGAATATTTTTTTTGGCTGATGGAAATTTGACAAGAATTTACTGGGTCTTTGTGCCTAGCGGTCCTGGTAAACACCTGGTTCCTGCCCTCAGAGCTCACAGGCTGGTAGGGGAGAAAGACAGGTAAACAGAGAACTCAAATGCAAAAGGGAAGGAAACGAGCTGCTATGGTTTGAATATGTCCCCCAAAGTTAATGTGTTGGAAACTTAATCCCTAACGCAGCAGTGTTGAGAGGTGGACTTTACAAGACAATTTGGTGATGAGGGCTCTGACCTCATGAGTGAATTAATGCCGTTATCATGGGAGTGGGTTAGTTGTCAAGGAAGTGGGTTCCCGATAAAAGGATAAGTTTGATCTCCTTTTTCTCTCTATCGCTTTCACATGGGCTTCTCGACATGTGATGCCTTCCACCACGGATGACCCTGCCAGATGCTGGCGCCATGCTCGTGGACTTCCCAGCTCCAGAACCATGGGCCAAATAAATTTCTTTTCCTTATTAATCACCCAGTCTGTGGTATGCTGTTATAACAGCAGAAAACACACTAAGACATGCAAGACAGAACAGAGGTGAAAGCAAAGTATTGGTTGGGGTTTCAGAGGATGTTGTCGTGGGAGAGGATGCATTTGAGTGAAGCCTTGAAGGAGAAGTAGGGTGAAGGATGGCAGGAGGGGGTGCACGGGGCGTTCACAAAGTGAGCAGCGGCCAGGGCATGTGGGGTGGGTGTGGAGCCCAGCAGAGCAGGAAGGTGGTAGGTTATAGAGGGCCCCAGAACTCCTCCCCCACTGCTATGGTCTGAATATATATGTCACCCCCAAATTTATATGCTGAAACCTAACCCCCAAGGTGATGACATTAATAGGTAGGTGATTAGGTCATGAGGGTGGAGCCTTCATGCTGGGATTAGTGCCCTTATAAAAGAGACCCTAGAGAGCCACCTTGCCCCTTTCATTACATGAGGACACAGCTAGAAGGCACCTTCTATGAATCAGAATGCAGACCCTCACCAAACACCAAATCTGCCTGCGCCTTGATCTTGATCTTAGCCTTCAGAACTGTGAGAAATAAATTTCTGTTGTTTATCAGCCACCCAGTCTAAGGCACTTTGTTACAGCAGCCTGAATGGACTAAGATCCCCACTCCAATGGAATAGAGAGAGGGGCATGCCACCCCAGGCAGCAGCCACACCTTTATAATCCCTGGGTGGGGAAGATCAGAATGTGGATACCCAAGGAACTCACAGACACCCAGAGAGTCCTACCACATCTCTGTGACCTGAGCAGTCCTGGGATCATGATTTCCACTTTATAGATGAGGAAAGGGGGGCTCAAATTGAGGTCAAGACTCATAGATGGGCTGGGCATGGTGGCTCACACCTGTAATCCTAGCACTCTGGAAGGCCAAGGCAGAGGATTGCTTGAGGCCAGAGAGTTCGAGACCAGCCTAAGCAAGAGCAAAACCCTGTCTCTACGAAAAATAGAAAAATTAGCCAGGCACAGTGGCACGTGCCTGTAGTCCCAGCTACTTGGGAGGCTGAAGCAGGAGGATCACTTGAGCCCAGGAGTTTGAGGCCACAGTGAGCTATGATGATACCGCTGCACTCTAGCTTGGGTGACAGAGTGAGACCCTGCCTCTGAAAGAAAAAAAAAACCCTCATAGATGCACCCCATATTCTGGCCTGCTCTGATAGCCCTGTGGTCATGTACTCAACCCTAGGGTCAAGCCTGGGCTCCAGTCAGTTGACAACATTGAGCGGTTACCATGTGATGGACACTGTGAAGGGGACATGGCGGGAAACAGTGCAGGAATGATCCCTGCCCCCGTGGAGCGTATGATCCATCCCCAAGCCAGAGATTTATGCCACTTCCTAGAAGAGGAGGAACTTTCTGTGATAATGGAAATATTCCATAATCTGTGCTGCTCATGTGGCTATGGAACAACTTGAAACGTGACTAGTGAGACTGAGGAACTGAATATTTAATTTTATTTAATTTTAACTAACTTAAATAGCTACATATAATTAGTGGCTAATGTAGCTTTAGAACCTTAAAATAGGAATGGAAGACAAAAGAGTTCCCCAAGGTCATGTGGCGGGCCTCAATTTGCATTTGACTTTTAACCCCAACTAAGAAGGTGTACCAGCCAGCTCTGTGTAAGGCAATGGGTGGGACAGGTGCTCCTCCGAGACTCCTCCCAAATGCCTCTCCCAGTTGCTGGCCACCCTAACTACGTGTCAGTGTGTCTTAAGGGTGGGGTTGGTGGGAGGGTGGGGAGACCCTCTCATAACCCAGGGAGCCTGTAGGCCTCAGGAGCTGAGCTTGCCCCACCCCTGGGCTTACTGTCCCAGGGACAGGCCCATCATGCCTTCAAGAACAGAGAGTCAGCTGCCCTCCCGGCCCCTTCAGGCAGGTTCCCAAGTTAGCCACTCCAGCCCAGGCAGCCAGCCAAGCTCATACCACTCACTTTCTGTCCCACAGTCCTTGCCAGATCACCAAGTCTGGGTCCCCTCTGGCTGACCTACCTAGACCCCATCCCACCCCACCCATGGCCATTGCAAGAAAAACATCCTGGCTGCTTCAGCCCCAAGAGTCTCTACTTCTCTCTTTTACAGATGGAGAAATAGGCCCAGAGAAGGGCAGAGTATTACTCTAGGTCACACAGCAAAGTCAGGGAAGAGCCAGAATGAGATCCCAAGTCCCTGGCCTCTTGCCTGGCCTCTGTCCACATAGCAGTCCTTTTGGTGTGCCCCTCCCTCCTTAGTAGCTCCCAGAAGACCTTGTCGCCTGCTACTTCAGCCACTTCCCTAGAAACACCTTCCCTAGCCCTCCCTTTCCAGATGGGGGGAAATGTTGAGGAACCCCCATACCCTCAGATTGAGGTTCCTTAGGGCAGGGCTGTCTTCCCACTGAGACTGCTGTGCCACAGTAAGAGGCAAGTGGAGTCTAAGGGCAAGAGGGCATGCACTGCTATAGGAAATGCAGGTCACTGCTGGGATAGATGACAGCCTGTCCAGGCTCTGGGCTGAGCTGACGGAACAGGTGAAAGAAGCCACCATGTAGAGACCCTCTTGGACCTGGCTGCAGAGGGCGGTCAGCTGGTCATGTGTGGTCAGGAGCACCCAGGAACAGTCCTCCAGAAATCAGAAAGAAGCCCAGATCCTAGACTGGGAATCAGGTCAGAACAACTCAGGGAACCGGGGTCCTGCTGGCTCTCTCTGCCTTCCAGTGGGGCTGAGGGACAGGCAGACGACTCTGGGTTGGTGGATGAGGACAGAGGAATAATAGAAGACAGCCCACCCCCACTCAGCCTGCCTGAGGACCTCCCATTTAGGCCAGCATGATTCTGCCTATTGGGCCCAAGATACAAACAGAGCCAAAAAGCTGTTCTATCAGGACGGAGAGAGAGGAGTGCAGCTGGAGGAGAGGGGGACAGGATAGCTCTGGACTGAGGAAGTACTCTGACCCCGTGAGGAGAGGGCCTCTGATGGATCTTAGGGGTTAAATATCTCACTCAGGCCCCTGGGAATGAGAATAAGTCCAGGCCAGACCCTGGGGCCTAATGCCCCCAAAATAGCTGTGGGAAGAGGGGCTACTGCAGGAAGGAATAGCAGCCAGGCTCCTCCAGGCTCCTTGCCTCCCAGAGAGCTGTGAAGGTCAGGGGTGACCTAGGGGCCAAGCCTGACTGCTGGGCCTGGGCTATCCTATTCCCTGGTGCTTGGGGAAGAAAGGGATTTTGAGCATTGATGCATTCACCACTCCTGACCCCAGTCTCTGTCCCCTCCTCTCCAGCCCTCAGTCCACAACATTCTAAGCTTCCTCTTCAGGCAGGGACCAGCCTTCTCACTGGTGTGCCCACTGCCAGGCTCGCTCTTTCCAATCCATCCGACACACTGCCCCAGAGTGATCTTTCTAAAATAAAAATGGGACCAAGTTAATCTCCTGCTGAAAAATCCTGCAATTGCTGATAATGGTTTTTGTATATTTTTGAAAAGTAGGTTGACCTTTTATTCAAATGAACTCTAGGGTGAACCCTAACACATAAACTAAATATTGCCATATTTAATTGGTGTGCATTAATTTTACAAATTCAAATGCATTACATATATATTCATGTATTTATTATAAGGTCAATCAATGAAAGGAACACAGTTGTTTGGATGACAACAAATTTGCAATTAGGGGTTAGGATATTAGTGCAGATTTAAGCTTCAGCATCCAGCCAATTTGTTTCTGTTTGCTTTTGCACAGTATTGAGAAAGTCCTGATTCACAATAGTAAGTGGTTGCAAATGGTAAGAGGTTTTTGTTTTGCTTTGTTTTAAACTGCAACTTTGCAATCTCAGGATGCTCTCCTAGGCCAGGCACAGTGGCTCACACCTGTAATCCTAGCACTCTGGGAGGCCAAGGTGGGAGGATCCCTTGAGGCCAGGAGTTCGAGACCAGCCTGAGCAAGAGTGAGACCCTGAATCTACTAAAAATAGAAAAATTAGCAATTATGGCATGTGCCTATAGTCCCCCCCTACTCATGAGGCTGAGGCAGGAGTATTGCTTGAGCCCAGGATTTGGAGGTTGCAGTGAACTATGATACCACTGCACTCTACCTAGGGTGACAGAGCAAGACTCTGCCTCAAAAAAAAAAAAAAAATACTCTTCTACCACAGGAAATAGCACACGAAATACTTTATTCTGAAGTTTGCTAAAAAATAATTACCCTGTAGCACAAGTTAATATGTGAGTGGTCTTCAAGGTGCTAAAAAGTCCACCTAATGCATTTGAGTGAGTTGAGTTTTATTACACATTTTTAATTGTTTAAAACATAGTTTGAAGAAAGAAAATAAATCAGATTCACATGTGTGCAGACTTCCTGAAACATGGGGCTCCACGGAACCTAGTTTGAGAATCCCTAACTCCACTGCCTAAGGTCCAGGCTCCTTAACAAGACCCTCCAGGCCCTCCATGGTCTCTCACACATCCCTCCAACTCTTTCCCAACAATCCTGCATTCTCCCCCTCACTACTTTCTCAGGAACAGAGTCCTGAGTTTCAAAGACATCTCCATGCCTTTTGCCCGTCCTATTTCCCTAACTCTGCCTTGGAAACTCCACCTGCTAAGGCTTTAAGCCCGGTTTAAATGCCACTTCGACAAAGCTTTCCCAGTCTGAAGTCATTCCCTCCCTGGTACTCCCACTGCCTCGTGTAGGGTCTTTTACTGCGCACTCACCATGCCCAGAGCATCCACCTGTGCACTCTGAGCGCCTAAGGCAGGGACTCAGCTGAGTTAATTTCTCAATCCCTACTTCCGAGCCACAGCCTGGAAGTGTGAAGTGAATGACTCCTGGAGAAGGGGCTTTGGAGGGAAGCAGCCGGATGCTTTAAGATCAAGCTGGAGACTGCTCTGGGCCAACCTCAACCCTCAGTCCCCTCCCCAAGCTCTGAGATCTGGGAAGCTGGAGTGAACAAGGCCCAGGGGCAGACCAGGGCATCATGAACTTGTCCGGTGGAAGAGAAGAGTTCTCTCCTCTGCATGAGGCCCCAAAGGGTTGATACCACCACGCTGGTTGCAGGGATGTTAATGCCACTGTAAGGGGAGCACAGCCCTCAGGTGGGGCGCAGAGTCCAGCGTTGGGAGCCGGGAACCGGGGCGCCAAGCTCAGACGCAGAGTGCGGATCCCACTGCCTGGAGCAAGCAGCTCCCTTCCCTTAGGACACGGAGAGCGTAGCGCCCCGAGCCCAGAGCGCAGAGCTCTGATCCAGAGCCCGAATGCAGAGGTTCAGTCGGGAGCCCGACGCCCAGATGGCGGAGACCAGAGTGCACAGCGAGGAGCTGGGTTTCCAGAGTCTGGAGACTCGAGCCCGGGGCGCTTGGGCAGACGCTGCTGACCGGCTTTGCCAACAAGTGCTGTCCGTGCTCCCAGGCTGCCCGGGAGGGGCTAGGGCTGCGGGTCACTAGCTGGGCCTTGATGACAGCATGGGGGAGGGGGATCCTGGCGTGGAACCCGAGTCGGGGGAAAAAAACACCGGAGCAGAGCTCCCAAAATAAACCCGAGCCCGCGCCAACCGCTGGGCGCATTCTGGGGCTGAGGAGCTGCGTTCCCTTCCGGAGGGGCGCCACGGGTCCCGTCCCAGGGGACGACCCCTCCTCCCCCAGGGTGACCCTTCCCCCGCCTCCCCATATCCATGCCTTGCTTTTACCGATTTGGGTTTCTTCTTGGGCGCGAGGTTGTCGTAGAAAGTCTTGGCATCCTCCCAGCGCGGAGCCGCGGCGGTCTCTGCTCCAGGCCCGGGCTCGCGGGGCTCCCGGGGCTCCCCAGGTTCCATGCTCCGGCTCTGACCCGGCCCGGCCGGAGCCGGCGGCGGCGGAGACGCGGAGCTGACCCGGCTGGGCTGCAGGAGCCAGGCGAGTCCCAGGCGAGAGAAGGGGGCGGGCGTGCTGTGAATCGGAGCCCCGCCCGCCGGGGGGGGGGTGTCAAACTCGCGTCGCCTGTGTGTTGCTGCTGCTGCTGCTGCTGTACGTGTGCCGAGGGACAGCTGAGCCCTCCTCCCCCGATGGACCCACGCCCGAGGCGAGTGGGAGGGGTGCCTCTCCGGCTTTCTGGAGGAGGGAGCCTGAAAGCTTGAGAGCTTCTGCGGATTCTGGATTTCGAGAATGATGTTCTTCGCAGGTGCTCAAGGGCACCAAGAGAGGAGAGGCCTGACAACTTTTCCCCCCCGGGATAGTGATCCCCAAAAAAGAAAATGGAAACCTAGCCACCCCAACCCAAAAGCCAGCCATGCAGTTTTCCTCTCGGATGCTGGGACCCTGGGACCCCGAGCGGTGTCCCTTTCCCTAAGAATCCAGTCCGTGTCGCAGGCCGGCAGGAGGTGATGGATGGACAGCTCCATCCACGAGCACAAGCCTGCTCCCAGAGGGGAGCGCAGTGGAGGGTCCAGCCGGGCAGCTCTTCCACACCAAGGCGGAGGGGTCCTTGAAGTCCGTGGCGAGACCAGGCTCCCCTTGGCCTGGCGGGGGACGCAGACCGGAGAGACTCCCAGGGACTCAAAACCCGCATTCTTGCTGGCCCCCTGGAGGCCAGCAGGGGGCGCGCGTTCCAAGATCCCACTTGCACAATTCGGAACGGCTAGTTAGTTATGTGCTACGAAGGGGCTGGAGACAGCGAGGGCAGAAGAGGGGCCTCGAACCAAACAATCTTAGATTACCATCCTGGAATTCCAGAGCATTGTCCCTCTTGGTGCAAAGCCCTATACTAGTCCCAGGATGCTGGCACAAATGTCACCCATCCCAAAGCACAGGCCAGGTAGCAGACAAGCAGCCTCCCTCAGAGGTGTGCACAGGTGGGTGGAAGAAGCAAGAGAAAATAGGAGAGCCTATTAGCTAGGAGGGCCGCTGACTGGGAGGGGGTACCGAATGGAGGAATCTGCCCAGCCTCCATCGTGTCCTAGTAGGAACCAACCAAGCCTTGGGTGGGAAGAAAAGAGAAATAACAATAATAAAAAGTTTTAGGATTAGGAGGAAGTATGTTTAGACTTGTCTTCTCCAGGCTTAGTAGATTGTTTCCTGAGATGGCCCTAAAACCTTTCATGTCCTGCCTGACCTATGGCAATGTGATTCTGACACTCCTCCCATCCAGAGGTGGAGTTGAATCTCAGTTGGCCCCTTGACTTGCTTTGGCCAGTAGAATGCAGTAGAAGTAATGCTATGTGGTTTCCAAGCTTAAGTCCTAAGAGGCCTTGCTGATTCCATTTTTGCCCTCTTGGGAGCCAGCTACTATGTAAAGAAGTCTGGACTATCCTGCTGGAAAGGCCACATGGTGAGATAGAGAGGCCCTGGAGGATAAGAAGCCAATGGAGGAGAATTGAGGTTCCCCAGGTGACTGTCGGCACCAGCTGCCAGATGCATGAGTGAGGCCAGCCTGGCTGTTCCAGCCCCAGCTCAGCTCCCAGTGGAATGCAGCTGTGTCAGTGACCACAGCCAACAGCATGTGCAGCAATAAAACCTTCCTGCTGAGCACAGCCAACTCATGGAATCATGAAAAATATAAATTGTTGTTTTAAGCACAAAGTTTTGGGGTTGCTTGTTACAGAGCAATAAATAATTGAAAGGAGTCAATTATTCTCAAGTAGCCCATGGAGGCAAAAGTTGAGGTCACTTATGAAGAACGTATGGAGTGGTTATTTGATCAGGGGATGAGTACTTGACACAATAGGGAACCATCCTCATGCTGTCCAATGACTTTTGACCTATGTGACTGTCTTGAAAAAATGACCTGGGCCAATCAGATTCCTCTTTCTCAGGAATTTGGAATTAAGAAGCAGGGACTGAGTAGTCAACCACAGGAACAGAAGCTGAGGATGCTGTGAAATGCCATGGGCTCCCAAGAGACCTGGCTGAGCCTCAGCAGGCTGTAGTTATGCTCGGTATAAAGCTGAGAGGGGGCGGAAACTCTGTGAGCCGGAAGATTTGATCAGCATATAGAGATGGGGAAAAGATGTGCAGAAGGCAGTAGAGACCCCATGAGAGACTCTCCCGAGAAGGAGCCACTTATGGTCCTGAGGCCAGGCTATGGTAGCCATCCGTAAATTTAAACAAGATTCTCCACACCATTTCAACAAATGACCTGAAGAGGAAAGGCGAGGGCTACTGATTTTGCTTGACTAGCCACATTTCCGAGGCTCTCCTAATAACAAGCCCTGCCTTCCTGATTCCCTGGTCAATAAGTACGCATGTGTGACTGAGACCTGATCAATTGTAGAGCCCTATGTCCCTTGACACAGTAAATGATTGAGGCAGGAATGACCCTGTGACCCAAGGTAGGCCACACTCCAGCACTTGTATTTAGGGATGCTGGGAGATGTGGTTCTATATCTCTGGGGTTATTAATTTGGGGCAATGTGAGCTGGCAACCCATCTTTTTCCATGGGAAGTGAAAGAAGATGGAAGAAGCTCAATGGGTCACAAAGAGAAGCAGAAGCAGGAAGGGAGAGAGGGTGCAACATTGAGCCTCTAGACCCAGCAGTACCTGAACTTCCCAATTCCATGAGCCAATATGCCTCCCTTTTTGCTTAAGCTTGTTTGAATTGGGTTTTCTTCACTTGTAACCAAAAGTCCCAACTAATTTATTCCCTTTTACTCATGCTGCTACAAGTAGGCTCCTGTTCCTTAACTTCAAAGGATCCTGCCCAGGCTCCTGGGTCAGTCCCTTTAAGAACTTTCCCTAGATCCCTATTTGGAAGGGTTAGAGAACTTGATCCTCAACTGTTCTTTCTGCCCTCGCAGACTGCTGCCTGTCGCTCTCTTCTAGCTGCTGGGTGCAGGGATTCCCTGGTTCTGCGTTCCTGGACTCCAGCCAGCACTTTCCCTCCAGGTCCAGGGAATCTCCCTGTTGAAGGGGTCTGTTCCCAGCTTATTATTCACATGAATAAGCCGGGAACAGACCCCTTCAAACATGACTGCAGGGTCCCCACACCTGAACTGCTCTCCTGGGCAACCCTGCTCCAGCATGCCCGGCCCTGTTGGCTGGTATTTAGCAAGACCCAGGGCAGTTGCCACCTCCTCCATGAAGCCATCGTTCCCCTTTGCTCCTTACCGACCCACCCCCACCAGGCAGGACCCTTCCTCCTCTGAAGCCCACAGCTCATGGTTCCTTGTCTCCCTTTTCACATTCTGGCTTGTATTCACGCCCATGGCTGAGAGAGCACAATAAGCAGCGGCCTTGATGTTGGGAGGCCTGAGTTTAAGTTTCAGTTTTATCATTCTCTGAGCCTCTGTTTCCTTGTCTTAAAAAAAAAAATGGACACTTAAATGTATGCTGGCTCAGCGGACAGCAGATCACAGGGGAAGTGTTTGCTGACTATGAGGGACTGTGTACACATGAAGGGCCAATTGTTTGAGGGCTGGGAGGGCCTCACAGAGAAGGAGATGATCGAGACAGGGGAGTGGGTGACCCAGGGAAACACAATGGCTTATGCACAAGCACACAAGCATAAGAGACCCCTTGGGAAAGTGAGGGACAATCCAGGGTAGCTCAAGTGCAGGATGCAAGAGGAGGAAGAGAGAGGAAGGAAAAGGCTTCTGAGGTCAGCTGGTGCCAGGTCATGCAGGGTCTTGAAGGACATTTAAGTTGCATATCATTCTGAGGGGAGAGGGAGCCTTGGGAGAGCTGACATGGTCAGATATGTGCTTTAGGAAGATCACCGTGGCTTTTTAGTGGCAGGGGGCTGGGGCAAAGGCAAGACTGAAAGTAGGAGACGGACTAACCCAGCTGGGCTAGGTATTGAGGGCCTGAGTGGGGATTTGGGGGAGAAGGCAACCCAGGATCTGTGTGCCCAGGCAGGGGATAAGACTTCCCACCCGCCAGTGAGGCTTCAGCTAGGAATAGCAGTCCCAAGTTCTAGGGCTTCTGAGTCACCTCCTTAGGTTCATGGTTGCCCTCAGGCCAGGTCAGCCTCCTTCCTCTGTCTTAATTGCTTCCTGCCAAGGGGGCTGGCCCCCTCCAATGTCCTTGAACAAATCCTTGTAGAAGCAACTGAGCGTTTCAGGAGGAAGCAGGCAGCTCCAGCCGCCCAACTCCCTGTGGGGAACAGTGCCTCCTTGGCTGCTGGGGGATGTTCTGAGAGGAACATTTTACCACCAGCTCCCACCCCCACCCCAACTATATTTGGGTCAGTTTAGGAGGTCTCAGGGCTCCGGGCTGGCATTGTGTGGATGGTGGAGCAGGTCATGCGCTGCATAATGACCTTTGACCAGCAGGGCAGGTGGGAGCTAAAATCCAGCCTGTGCTCCACTTGCAAACTGTGCACCCTAGTGTGACGGGGCAATATTTGTCCAGAGGAAGGGCTATTCTAATTAGCCCAAAGGTGCCATCTACTGCCTAGTTGCATAGTTATAGGGCTGCTTCCACTTCGAGGGGGCACCTTTGCCTAATTTGTACAACAGGCACCATATGGACTAATGATAGCCCTGGCTCTTGGCCTTTCCTTCTACTGGCCACTAATCCACTCATTTGGGCTGTTATGACGCCTTCCACTGGACAGAGGGAGAAACTAAGTCCCAGTGTCTGCTGCCCTTGGCTTCCTTCTGGGGCCCAACATATCAGTGTCCAGTCTGGCCACAAATCATGGGACCAAGGGAGGACACCTAACCTAAAGGGTCCCTCTAAAAGCTAAACCAAACCAATCAGATCCTTTTGCTTAAGAACTGGAGCTAAGAGACCCAGAGAGGGGTTGTTAGTCACTGGTGAGTCTTGATAACGGAGTTGGAAATGCAGCCACTACTCGCAGGAGGACCCAGGCTGTCTGAAGAGAAGCCAAGGAAAAGAGCACAGATGTCAATATTGCCCAGGGGACAAGAGCCCTCAAAGCCCAGAGATGAGATGGAGAGGCCCAGTCATCAGTTCCAGTTCTCCCCAGGCCCAGCCATTCTTGATTTTCCATCTTTAGGGTTCCTTGTCATCTGCTCCCCGCTTTCTTTGAATAAGCTCAAGTGGTCCTCATGCCACATTCCCAGGCTCCACACTAGAACAAGGGCCTCGGTCCCAGGGTCCCTGAGGTGCTCCCACAGTGTGAGCTCCCTCAAGTCCCCCCTTGCCCAGCCCTCCCCCAGCTTAGGGAAGAGCAGGAGCCCCCAGCACAGTCACACCTTTTATTCACTGTCAGTGGGGAAAAAACACACCACACAGCACAGGATGGGACAGTGAGGCCAGTCACTGTGGGCACAGCCAGAAGCAGCACATCTGAAGGGGACAGGGGACTACACTGGAGCGCCCGTGGTGAGTTGGGCCCCTCTGCCCTGCAACCAGCCCCCCTGCTTCCCAAACCTCCTCCCCCCTGCTGCTTAGAAGGCCCTGGGCCCGACCAGCCTGTGCCAAGCAGGACAGTTCATACACGCTGCCAGGCCCCGTCCTGCCCCACACTCTGGCAAAGGTAAAAAGAAAATCCTGAAAATTTCAGAAAGCAAATCCCATATATTTCTGAGACTTCAATCACAGGATTTGACTTATTTCTTTTTTCAAGAATGATGAATAAATATGTAGCAAATGTATTCTTGCCTCCAAAGTGATCTGTAGAGTCAGCACAAAGCCTCACTCAGGGTAGATCTTCAGGAAATATCTGTTGTTTTAATAAATTTTTGTGTAAAAATATTTACAGTGTCAGCGTACTATCCTGCCCTGAAACCTCAGCTTTTTCCCTCATTCTCTCTTTCTTTTCTCACCCCACCCCATCCCTCAGCAAGATGAATTTCTACCTCTAGGGACTCTGTCGTTGTTGAGAAAAGGAAGGATTTCATGCCTTTGCTTGTAAACTTACTTTTTCTTCGCTTTTGATTTAAAGGCACGTTAAATAATCCTGTCTAGAGCTCAAAGTGTCCATCTGTAGCCCCTGCTGATCATTTTCAGAGGTAAGAAATAAAATGCTCATCAACTAGCCAAAAGGATGAATGTGGGCAGAATATATAAGAAGGCAGATTCTGGGACTTTGCAATTAAGAGCTGTTGTAAGGAGATGCAGAATTTCAAAGAAGAGTTTGGATATGTCAGTGTTTTGATTGTCTGCATATTTTTGAGTCTGTGCAAGTCATACATATATCTCTGCTAACCTTGTGCTTTGTGGCAAGCCCCTTTCAGCTGGGGCAGGGATGGGAGGCCTGCCTTTCTTCTCAAGGCAGGGCCAGTGCTCTACCACAAGGCTTCTAGGCACACAGTCCTTGGGACAGCCAGGAACATGTGGGAGCAAGGCCTGGCCTGTCTGTGGCTCCTCCCATCAGCAGTATGGTGGTTCCAGTTCCTGGCCTGGCATTGTGCTCACACTGTGGGGCTGTCTGAATACTGGGCCTGACCAGCAAACATAGTCCATGGGCATGTGTCCCGAGGCCTAGAGTAATCAAACATGCCCTCTTGGTAGGGCTTGCCTGCCAGCTTGGAAAAAACAAAAACAGCTCTCCCAGGGAGGAAGGTGGTTGCAAAGACAAGGCAGGATGCTTCCAGGGTTCTGAGTCAGAGGCCTCCCAAGATAGCACTGGTCTGTTAGCAGAGCCACCCAGATGCAGAAAACAGGAGGCTTGAAAATATGGGTCTTCAACTAAACTCCTCTTCCTTTTTGGAAGACCACAACCTCAGAAATTTTTAGCAAGAAGCTTGTGTTATAAAAGACGAAAATCAACTTAGCTTGCCCCACTGTCACCTTCTGCACAACTCAGTCACAGAAATGGGCAGGGAAGAGACTCCGAAGGGAAGAAATCCTCTAAGAGCTTGGTTCAAGTCTTGGCACTGTGTCACCTCCTGACTGTGTGCTCTTGCACAAGGGTCTCCCCCTCTCTGAACCTCAGCTTCCAAATCTGGAAAAAGGGAATGAAAATCTCTACCTCCTGGGCTGCAAGGATAAAATGAGATGGGGTAGATGGCAAACTTTTGAAAGCCCTGAAAATCCATATGATTGTGAGTTAGATTAGATTCAACATCTGAGGGGGGAGGAACCCCACTTAGTGAAAAGCCTTCTGCCAAAAGATTCAGGTCCCAGCCGAGGCAGGCTATTGGGCATCAATGTGTCTGTGGTGCTGACTGATGGCACGAGACACCTAATAGCCACTCCTGAGAGCAATGGACCATCTCTGGAGGCATCATTGTATAAATATGTGCTAGTTACTGCCTGAGGATGTGAATTCCCCAGCCTGCCACATGGCTGGTCATAAGCAGGAAGATAGAAAAAGGGTGGCAACTCAGTGGCCTTGCTACCTCCAAGGGCCCAGTAGAGCTTAGGACCAAAGGTCAGCATCCCCAAGAGTCTTCACCTGCAGAGAGGCAGGACAGGTAAGCCCTCGGAAGTGAGGGGCATGCTGTGTCTCTTTCCTGTAGATGCGATTCTCCTGCCCTGGGCTCAACAATCATTCCCTACTCCCACCCTTGGCTGACAGCACCTGCGTACTAGACTGTTTTCACCAGCAGTTCAACAGGAAATCAACTGTCGCTGCACGTCAAAGCTAATTTCTGATCACAAGTACAGGAGAAAGTGTGAAAGACTTGATGAAGGAGCAAAATTAGTTGTTCTGGCAGTCAAAGCATGCAGCTGTAGAGCTCACGGATCCAAAATTGGAAAGCAGGCATTGGAACGCAGAGCCAGTGCACTTGGGAGATGGTGAATTACCTGGCAGATTTAGGATTTGGGGTTAGAAAAAGCCTTTCAAATGGAGCATGTCCAGCACAGTTTTAGGCATTTGGTCCATAAATGCAGTGCCTAACAGTGGCTGGGAGGTCCTTTGCTTCTAACTCCTTCTGCTTTGGTAGTAGTGAAAGAACAAGCTCATCCCTGACAATACACCAAATCCTGAAACGAACTACCAAGACGTGGCATATACACTTCTCTCGCTCTTGGCAAACCTTGTTTTTTCTCTCTCTGCAGCCAGCACCCAACCAGAGTAAGTAGGAAGTAGAGTTGTTTGTTGAATTGAAAAAGGTAATGAAAAGGAAGTAGCAGAAGCAGCAAAAACTGCTGATGGTGACAGCTCAGGACTTAGCCTGATAAGAAAAACTGTTATCTGGTAAATTTGGTGGTATTTTCCCTCCTTTGTTCTCAGCTTTTTCCCCCTGAAAATTAGCATTTTCTCTATTCTTTAATCATTTTATAAGAAACCAAGTAATATAGAGTACATTTTAACATCCTAAACTAATAAAATGACTCTAGCTCTTTCAAAGGGTTCTAAAAAAATAGGTATTACATAAATTTCATTTTTCTTAAGACTTCCACTCACATGGCTACTAAACATCCAAATGCTTTTCATTCCATCCTTCTGCAGCTCTGTGTAGAGCCCAGATGGAAGATGTGATAGCTCCTCTCAAACTAAGTAGCCTTGCAGCACCCTCCGCTCAGCTACGCTCCACATCCCAGCCTGAGACCCTGACCACCGGAAGTTTGCCTCACTACCCTGACAGCTTCCGGAGGGCATGGAATGTGTCTTGTAAACTACCACCTCCTTGGCACTTAGAGATGCCTGGCATTGAACACGTGCTCAATAAACATTAGCTGAAGAAAGGACAAATGAAAGCTCCAAAGGCTGGGGCCAGAGGGGTCAGGTAGAGTCAAGAGGACAGGGCAGAGACCACCTTTAAGGGATGTGGGTCCTCCAAAAAGGACAGATCCAATTTGGCCTTGTGATGGGCCTATGGAACCACATTCCATAAAGCACAATCCCAGGAACAACAGAATTTCAAAGCAGGACCCCAGCCCCCCTCCTTAACCCTGCCTCTTAGGGCAAAAGCCAACTCCCCTATGCCCAGTGGATGTTGGTTCTGGGCCAAGGCTGGAGTTGGGGCCAGACAACAGGATATCTGAGGACCTGTCTCTTTTGCAAGGTGACGTGGTCCCTCAAGGATCTCGACTGAGGGGAGAAAGGGCTTGGGCAGAGGAGTGGGTGGGCCAGAGAGTGAGGCTGGAGTGCCCCTCCCCCAGGGAAGGCCAGCCAGAGAGTTCATCAGGTTGGGAGGTGGCCATGCTCCTCCTGGCCAGGGGCCCTGCCCCTCACCGGCCTCTACTTCTGCATGTCACACTGCAGCAGCAACACAATGGATGGGTCACTCTTGGCCGCCTCCTTGAACTCCTCCAGCGTAATCTGGTCATCCTTATCCTGGTCCATCTTCTTGAAGATCTTGTCCACACGCTGCTGGGGCGTGAGCCCATCCTGGTTCATGCGCATCATGATCACAGTGCCCACCATCTTGTAGATAGCCTGGCAGGGCAAGGAGGGAGGTGTGAACATCCATAGGGGCAGGGAGGATGGGGTGAGTGAAGGGATCTGGGGACAGCCGGGGGAACGCTGGGACATGGTGAGGAGACTGGAAGGTGATACACAGTCATTAAGACTGGATATTTAACGAGCATCTCATAACTTAGACTAAATAATGTTTATTGAGATGGAACATGTCTAAAGGCAACTCTTCACCCTGGCCTACCCCTCCTGCAGCGTTCCCTGTCCCCGTATGTAGCAACTCCATTCTGCCCGTGCCTCGGACCACAAACCCTGATGGCATTCTTGACTGCCCTCCTTCCCTCACACTCCACTTCCACCCCTCGACAAATCTTATCGGCCCTTGTTTTGCAACAGACCCCATATCCAAGCACTCCCTCCCACTTCCCCTGGCCCTCTGTGACTGCAGCCTCCCTCAGCCGGCTACTGGACTAAGGCTGAAGCCTCCTAACTGGTCCCCTGCTTCTGCTACCCCCACCCCCACCCCAAGCCTTTTCTCCCTCTACCACCTTCATCAGAATAAAACCGAAGTCTCTACCCCAGTCTATGAGACTCCTGGCTCCCTCTCTGACCACCTCCCTATCACCTTCCCCTCACTCACTGCTCTCCTGCCACCCTGGCACCCCCGCCACTCCTGGAATTCCACACACACACTCCAGCCTGCGGGTATGGCTCCCTCCCATAGACACCTAGGGCTTAGCTCCCTCACCTATTCAGGTTGCTGCTCACCTTTCACCTTCTATAAAATCACTTTTTCCTCCCTCACTCTCTCCCCTTACTTTGCTTTATTTTTTTCATAGCACTTATCGCCTGACACGGCATAGGCTTATTTACTTCTTTTTAAAAAATTTCTCACTAGAAGGAATGTCCCACGAAAGCAGGGACTGTGAACGGTGCATGGCACCATGACAGGCACTCAGTACACATCTGTTGAAAGAATGAATGAGTGAAGAACATAGGCTCTGGGGACAGAACCGCCACTAGCTACCGTTCCCTCATCTGTAAAACGGAGTTCCTGACAGTACCTCCCACATCGGGCAGTTGGGTACAGCACTTAGCGCAGGCCTGCAGTGGAGGGCTGGGGCCAGCCGGCAGGGTGGCTGGCTGGGGCGGTGTCGCGCAGGGCGGGCTCGGAGACAGGGGCGCCCACCCCCGCCCACCCCGGCCCCGCGCCCGGCGCACCTCAATGATCTCCAGCATCTCCAGGCGCGTGATGCGGCCGTCGCCGTCCAGGTCGTACATCTCAAAGGCCCAGTTGAGTTTCTGCTCAAAGCTGCCGCGGGAGGTGACCGAAAGGGCGCAGATGAACTCCCGGAAATCTATGGTGCCGTCGCCGTTCTTGTCGAAGGTGCGGAAAGCGTGCTGCGCGAACTTGGAGGCGTCGCCGTAGGGAAAGAACTGAGTCGGGGCGCGGGTCGTTGGGACGCGGCCGCAGCCTCGCCCTGCCCTGCCCTCCGCTCCGCCGCCGCCGCACCTCCCCCGTCCCCGCCACCCCCGCCCCGGGTGCCTGGCCCTGCCCGCCCACCTTGATGTAGAGCTGCTGGAACTCCTCCAGGTTGAGGATGCCGCTGGGGCAGTCCTTCAGGAAGCCCTTGTACCACTGCTTCAGCTCCTGCTCGCTGAACTCCGTGTTCTGAACCAGGTCCTCCAGCACCTCGGGGGCCAGCTTGCTGTTGGTCTTCCCCATGGCGGGGGCTGGGGGACAAAGGGCTCCCTGAGACTGGGTCCAGGCAAGGTCCTCACCTCAGCAGCGGTCCCTGAGACCCCTATGACAGACAGGGTTCCCTTTCTCCACAACAACCCCCGCCCATAACGAGCCCAACTTTCCCGCAGCCAGGGTCCCTCCTTGCGCAACAGGGTCCCTTCCTCTCAGTACCACCCCAACAAGCTCTGCCTTCCTAAGCGAGAATCCATCCACCATCTCTCCCTTCCCACAGGAGGGCCCACCTTCCCATAGCACATGCCCCTGTTCCCTCTCCCACACAGGGGATGGTCCCTGACCCTCATGACACTCCTCTCCTCTAGCACCCCACAGCAGGTCCCTCGCCTCCCCACACAGCAGTTTCCTCTCCTCGCACCCAGGGATCCCCAGCTTCCAGGTCTTCAGCTCTCCTGCTACTGACGCTGCAGTATGCATGGTCTTCATCATCTCCACTCCCGCTCCTGTGCACATCTCCCATGGCTCCCCAGGCCTGTAGAATAAAGCCCTGGCTCCTCTCCTTGTTAGTCAGGCCTTTCTGCACTCAGCCCCCACCCTCCTTGGCAGCCTCCTTTACTGCCAGGGACCTGAAGCAGGCTTCTCCTGTGTCCCCTGGTGCTGTCTCCCAAGTTTTTCCTCAGGGCCTTCCAGGACCACCCCAATAGGAAGCTTCTCTCCCTCCTTCCTCTATACAAAGAGAAATCCCAGTCTGTGGCAGTGATGACCCTGAAGACAATCTGCTTTTCATTAACCCATTCATTCCCTGAGCATTTGCCGAGGCCGACGGTGTGCTAGACCCTGTGCCCATGATGGAGATAAAGCAGATGCAAGTCAACCCCCAATAACTCGTAACTGGGTCAAAGAGGTAGATGGCTGATTGCAAAGGGCCTTCAATCCATGCCAAGAAGTTTGGACTTTACCTGTAGGGACAGAAGCTCCTGAGGACCTAGGCTTTGGGAACCCAGAGAGAAGGTGTGTGTTTTAGAATTTTGCCTTTGGCCACAGTGTGCAAGATGACCTGGGGTGGGGGCAGGTAGGTAGAGCAAGGAGGGGCCTGCTACATAGTTCAGGCGAGAGACAACGTCGCTAGGGTAGGGGTTGCAGAGAGATGTGTATGGACTAAGAGACGTTAGGAGTGGGCATTGGCGGGACCTGGTGACTGATGAGATGTGGGGATGAGAGGGACAGAGGAGTTGGGACAGAGGCTCGATTTGGGGTTCAATGAATAGAAGTGTTGTTGCTGAGAAGCAGGTTTGAGGAAGATCAAGAGTCATTCCCCAGCTGGAACATGAGCCACTCAAGTGGCCTGTGCCAGGGGAAGTGTTTGCAGAGGGTGGTACAGCCTCTGCCCAGCGGGCCTGGCTAGGCCTTGAAGGCTGGGTAGACAATCTTGTCCGACCTCCATCAGAGGAATGTTCCTCCAGAGCCTGGGTTTCCCAGGACATGGCCTGGGAGGTGCCTTTGACCTGCCTAATGTCTCCCTGGAAGAGAGCCAGGTGTCTACCCCAGGCTAGCCTGTTTTCAAGATATTCTGGAAAAGGAAGCCCTTGGACTGGTGGAAGGAATTCCACTTCCACAGCTCTGCCATTGCCAGTGTAACCTCTAATCCTTACTGCTGGGAATACCCTAATCTGAGGTTGGTCTGTTCCATGCCCCCTCCTTTGCTGGGTGACCTCGAGCTAGTTACAGGTTATCTCTGGGCCTCAGAATCCTCTACTGGGTCCTGAGGAAGATGAAGGAGTGGTGAGGGTAGCTTCCCACCTACCACATGCAGAGGATGAGGACTCCTATGACCTCAGGAGAAGCTAGGGAGGGGGAAGCATGCCATCTTCAGGAACCTGGGGCTGTGGGGTCCAAAACAGCGCACTGGGGCCAGAGGCAAGGATGCCTTTGGAACTTGCATGGGCAGAAGGAGGCAGGCTCCATCCCTCTCCCCAAATCCAAAGGATTCTGAAGGCTCTGGGTGTAGTCAAGAAAACTGGAGAAGCCACAGGCAGAGGTGTCTGATGGGGGAGGCAGAGCCTCTCCTGCTGTCTCCTGTGGGATGTGCCTGAGTGTCTGCGTGAGGGGCTGGGTCTGTGTGTGGGAACGCGTCAATGTATGAAGCTGCAAATCTGTCAGAGTGCACACATCTCTCTGTGTGTGGCACTGTCACCTTCTGCCCCTTTCCTCCTTCCTGCCCTGCGCTGTGCTGCCTTCTCCACAATTCTCTGTCTCCTGGGGCCTTACCTGTTCCCTGCCCCTATTCAGTCCCTGACCCAGTTGAGGACTAGGCCTCCTCCTTCATTTCTCCTCATCCTCTCTGCTGCTGTTAGAGGTCAAAACTGGCAGTCCCTTTAAGATCATCCCCTTATTTTCGTGCAAACTGAAATTGAGAGAGTGGAGAAAACTGGGTCGGGGTCACACAGCAGAAGGCTCTAAATGAGCACTCGGCCGAATCCACGCCACCTGCTCAGATCATGCTCTCCAAATCATGGCTGCTCCTGTGCAGCATAGACCTTCTCCAGCCCCACCTGTCTCTGGGAAAATCTTAGCTCTGATCTCCTTTGGTTCTGATGGCCTCAGTGGGATCATCTGGCCTGAGCTCCAGGCCACAGGAGCTCTAATACCCAGGAAATATCTTTTCCTAGGGGTGCCCACCAGTGCCTCTGGGTCAGCAAGTCTACAAGCCAGACTCCCCCTCAACCTGAGATGGTCAGACTCTCTCCACTGCCCCTTTCTTCTCTCCCTCATCCCCCGGGAGTGGGGAGGAAACACAAGCTTAGTTACCTTCAGTCTTCCCCTTTCCCTTTTCCCTAGGTCCAACTTGTCATCAAGTCCTGTCGTTTCTTATTTTGAAGTGTTCCTGGAACCTTCACTATGTTCGTAGCCAGGGCACAGCCAGGGGGCCTGAAATTCAGCTGGGGCTCTGCGTGCCAAGCCATGCCCACCCCATGGGGCTCTCCTACCCACGAGAAGTGCCTTTTTTTTTGATTCCTCTATGCCAACGTAATGGCTTTTTTTTGCCCAGAGGTACAATATAGGCTAGAGGTGGCCGTGCCCATGGGTCCCCTGAAACTCCAGAATCCTCTAGAATCTGGTCTCAAGGTGCCCACCTGTCAAGTTCACCTCCTACCACCCTGCCTCACAGCTGCATACTCCTCTCAAGCCAGGCTTCCCGCAGCCAGAGCCAACTTCGCCTACCTGCTTAACTATTTTCCTCTCCACTAACATCCTTTCTTCTTTTCTGGGTCGACACAAGCCATAAGCAGCCTTCGGGGCCTGGCTGAAGCCCACTTCCTTACGATCAGCCTTTTCCAGCCTGGACAGTCAGCAGCATGGGCTTGGCACTTTGGGTGTGAGTAGACCCTGGGAGGCCGTGGAGTTGAGCCCCGACAAGTGTGTAGACTTCAGAGCTCTCTGCCCCTCACCTGGTGCTGTAGAATGCAGCCTGATTTGGGAGATGCCTTTGCCTTAAATCCTGCCTGAGCCAGAACAAGTTCTCTAAGCCTTTTTGCTCAATGACAAGAAGCTTATCTCCTCCCAAAATGACCCAGTCCGCTTTTGAGCAGCCTGGACAGTGAGAAAAGTGTTTTTCTTATTTTTTCTGAGTTTGCCCTCTTGTAGCTCCCCCATGTGATTCCCCTTCTGCCCTCTGTGCTTGCACAGAACTGCCCTGTAGAGATCCAACGGCAGTGCCTAGGACACAGTGATGTTCACTGAATGTCTCGTGGTGGATTATGTGAGAAGTGGAGAACCCCCTTCTTCCTCCTTGGAACTATGTCTGGCTGCTTTGTTTATCTCTGGCCTCCTGCTATCGCACCCACTTCAGAGACAATGGAACCCAGACCCAGGGAAAGGAAGGGTTCACCCAAGGTCAACTACTGCCCATCAGCAAAACAAAGGCCAGAACCCAGCTGGGGGCATGTTCTGTTGATGCTGTGGCCCTGCTGAACACGGGCAGGCTCCTCTGCCTACCTCTTGAGGGCTGTCCTGCAGCTGTGAAGGAGCTGGCCCTGTCCCATACACAAAACCACTGCCCCTCTGTGCTCAGAGGCTTCTCCCAGAGGGCTCAGGGGTGTGGGCTTTGAATGGAGAGGTGGCAGCAGGGGTGGGAGGGACTGAAGAAGGAAATAATCCCACACCCTCACCCAGCTTCAGAGGAGCTGGTGCTGAGGCAGTTGCCATGGTGACAGCAGCTCCCTGGTCAGGAGATTTCCTCTCTTTCCTCTCCTCCCTTTGCTCTTCCCCGAGCAACAGCAACAGCAGCAGCAGCCAGGTCTTCTCCCTCTCCTTAGCGAGAGGCAGGGGATAACAAACAAAGGGTGGGCTCTGTTGGCCACCTCCAATTTGGAGCTGTCCCTGCCAGAATGCGCTGGTAATCTAGGAGGGACTGACTCCTAATAGAAGGGGCCTGGAGAGTGTGTGGGAATGGATGGTCTGTACTTAGACCTGGGTAAGAAGGAATGTCCCTTCAGCAAGAACTTAAGGCCCCAAAGCGTTCTCTCTGAAATGTCCTTCTGGTTCAGGGTCCTGTTTTCCCATAATCAGCCATAGAACCAGATTGTGTCACTGTTGGAAGGCTGTTGAAGAGCATCTCATCCAGTCTACCCTCTCTCCTGCCCTGGTCCCCATTTCATGAAGGATCAGAAACAGAAGTTTCTTGGCCAAAGTGAAACAGCAACTGAGGCAAAGGCAAGATTTGAACCCAGCTCTTCTGCCCTCCAGGTGCAGGCCACCTTAGGGTAAGGTATGACACAGCCCACATGGAGCTTTGGCAGGGTCCCTGTGAAGGACGCAGGAAGATGGGAGAGAGGGAACAGCTAGGTACAAGGCCAGAGCACAAAGGAATTAGAGAGAAATTGGAGAGGTAGAATGGGAAGACTGGGTGCTTTGGCTGTGAGGGGTGAAGGGAATGGAGGAGGCGTGGAGGCTGGGGCCTTGGCAGTGGCTGACAGGGTGCAGTGGTCTGCAGGGGGATGGTGGCCCTGGTTCATCCTCCAGCCAGGATGGGAGGCCAAATATGGGGCCTCTGCTAGGCACTGGGGGTCATGGTGAGGATGTTGTCAAGAGAGTATCTGTGAGGAGGAAAACTGGGGGGGGGCAGGTCTTCCCTCCCTCAGGTATACTGTAAGCTCTGTCTGCTTTGCGGTGGGAAATGGGGACAGTGCATGGGGCAGTGTGAGGAGAGAGTGGGCTCTCTGGAGGTGGAGGCTATCTTTGGGGACAGGAGCCAGTGGTCTGAAATGTGTGAGTTGCTGGTGGGGCCCGGCGGAGTGGGTGGGGGCTATCTGTGCAGGTGAGAGGTTGCCATGGGTCTGAGGACTCCCCACCTCCAAAGGCAACAGGAAAGAGAGTGATTGGCGCCTCCTCTAGCACCGACAACACCACACCCCCAGGTGTATGTGTTGGGGGCCAGAGCAATGGTGGTTCTTACCTGAGCTGGGGGTGAGGAGGCAGCTCTGTCTCCGTCCCTGGCTCCGTAGTCCCTGGACCGAGACGGTGGTCCTCTGCCCGGGGGCAGGCCCTCCAGATGCCTCTGCCTATGGCGGAACCAGGGGTCAGGGAGACGAATTAGAGTGCAGGAGATAAGGATGGGAACAGAGAGAGAAGGAGGAGGGGGCCAGGGCCTCCGCCCAGCGGGGTTGTCTTGAGGGCCCAGTCCTTCCCGCGTTACCTGAGGCCACTCGCCGGGTCACTGGATGGCTCCGAGCCTCGGCGGGGAGCGGGGATCAAGGCTGGCTAGCGGGTGGACGACTGGGCTCTCCAAGGTCCGTGCTGGAGCCGCCTCCCTGCTCTTGTATCACTATGTGCCTCTAAGGCGGCACGATTTGCATAAGCCCCGCCCCACCCCGGGGAGATTGGACGTCTATTGGCTCCTCTGGGGCGGAGTGGCAGGCGGGGTTTCAGGTGGGGATGGGGAGGCCAGTGAGACCCGGCCACAGGAGCGCGCCCCGCCCGCCCTCACTGACCTTCCCGGAGTCGCTAGGAAGGGGGAGGGCTGTACTCTCCCGTACCCCCGCCCTGAGGCTCAAGCTCTGGCTCAAGATCTGGGATGAAAAGTGTCGACGATTAAAGTGGATTCACAAAAAACAACCACAACGTTGCTATGGAAACGGAAGAATCACAGCGAAATCTCTAAGCTTTCCCTTCCTGGGCACCAACGGGGGCGGGGGCGGAAGAGGGGATGAGTCACAAGATGAGACCCCCCCCACCCATATCCCATCCTAAATTGGAGGGGGGCAAAGAGGAACTGCCGAGTAGCTGGGTGGGGGATGGAGGAGATGGGGTGGTCAGCAGTGCACGCCTTCACGCCCCCCCTCCACTCCCCGCACGCCGCCGGGGTGCAGAGCGGAGGGTGGTGGATGTGCTCGGAGAGCGCAGTGGGATGGCGAAGTACTCAGCATCTGCCTAGCCCCACGCTAGTCGTGGGTTTCCTCCAGCCACCCCTCCAGCCCTTCATTCCCGTCCCTCCCCAGACGGGCCCTCTTTATTTCTCACGGTCCCCCAGGAGGCCTCTCGCATCCTCCCCCAGAAGGAGCCCTCTGCCTACCCCGTGGACCCCTCCATTCCCCACCCTCCCATCTTCCCTTCCCGTAGACGGAGCTGGTCCCCAGCCGCCGCCAGGCTCTGGCCTCGGATGTTGACACAAACCCGACGCGGTTTACACTGAGCGGGTCTGGAAGGTTTCAGGGCCCTGGGAACACCTCCTCCCCGCCCTTGGGGGTCTCCCCAAAGCCCGGCCTGGCCGCCCGGGCTGCACTGGCATCTGAGAGCGCCCGGCCCAAGACAGTGGGAAGGAACCCTTTCACGCCCAAGTGGCGGTGGGCGGGGAGCAGATATCCCTGGACGCGCCAAGTGCAGAGGAGGAACTTCTAAGGACCTGTCAAAAGTGGGGGCGGGCGTCTGGGGATTGGTCAAATGGATGCGGACAGGGCAGAGCCGCGGTGAAGAGGCGGGGCTTCTGTCCGAGGTGGGCGGGGCGACGGGGGATGGGGACAGACCAGCCGACAGAGTAGGCGAGGCTTCTGGGGCTGGTTCCAGAAATGCCCCGGCCGGGATCGCTGGGGAGGAACCTGTGGGCGTCCCTTTTCTTTAGGAACCGCCCCATTCACCTCTTGAAACGGATTTGCTCTACCCATTCTCCCGGCTGCTGGCTGTCTTCCCTCTGGGACCTTAGCAGGGGGGTAGGGGATCCACTGGGTAGGAGCCACATCCTTGGCAGCATGGGTTGGTGACTCACAACGGACAGATGTTTGAAATCCCTAAGTCTTTCACTTCCCAGGCACCCTCTCTGCTGTGGGCCCCAGGACCCAGAGATGGACAAGAACTATGCTTGCCAACAGTCAATGAGGAAGTGGGAAGAGGCAGTCTAGGTTGCTGGAAGTGGTAGCTGAAACCCTAAAACGGGGTCCCATTTTTGCCAGTGATTCCACATATAACCGTGGGCAAGACATTTCTTACTCTGGGCCTCCCCGTCTGTAAAATGTGGGAGCTGGTACAGGAGGCCCAGAGGAGCAGGGGAAGAATTTCAACTAGGAGGGTGAAGAAAGACTATCACCTTGGACAGAATTATGCTGGCATGAATCTAACAGCTCCACTTAGAGTTGTGAGCCCCATAACAATAGCTTATACATACTGAGAGCTTACTTTGTGCCAGGTGATATTCTAGGACTTTATATGTATTACCTAATTTATTCCTCATAAGAGCTCTATGAGGGAGGTACCTTTATTGGTCCCACTTAACAGATGAGAACATCGAGGCACAGAGCAGTTAAGTGATTGGCCCAAGTTCACATAGCTAGTAAAGAGAGCTACAGAGCTGGGATTTGAACCCCAGCAGTCTAGTCCCAGATCACACACTTCTAATGGGTGCACAATACTGCCTTTCCTAACAATCCTTCAAGTCCTTAAAGGGAGGGACCTTGGATTGGAATATTTGCTTCTGATTCCCCAAGGCATTAAAAAGGCAAAATCCAGCCTCCTGGGAGCAGCTTTTCTGTCTCAGGTGAACAAGATGTGGGATTCCAGCAGTACAGTGGAGCTGGAAGTAGTGAAAACAAGGAGAAGCCTTCCTGAACTGCAAGGGGGCCAGTGCATGCTTCTCCTGTCCACTCCCCTCCCCCAGGCAGGACTACCGGTGCAGCCTTGCCCATGAATCATCTTGGGGCCCTGTGACTGTCCCTGAACTGCCAGTCATAACCCATCTTCACCTACTCACAATACTCAACTCTGAGACCCTGATCTTGATGCTGCCTCTGTCCCCTCTATTTGATGTTTAAAGTAATAACAGCTGGCATTGACTGAGTTGCTTCACTGTGTGCCAGACTCTCTGCCAAGTTCTTTATCTGTATCATCTCACTTAATCCCAAAGATGACCATTGTCAGGGGTGATATTAAATATACCCAACAACCCATTCAGGCACGAGCATTACCAATCACAATAGTGCTAGGTCAAGGTTTTGATAGCTCTCTGTTCTGCTGAGCTCTCTGTTCTAACTTAAGTTATTGGATCAGTGGGTCAGGCAGGGGAGAGGCTAGGATGGTGGGGAGCTAAAGGCTATGGCTGTCTATTTACGACTCAATTTGGAAGTATTTTGATGCTTTAACAACCAGTTCAGCTGTACCAGTGCACAGGGACTGAATTCAGCCCCAGTGCCATCACTTTATTTCATGGCAGAGGATCGAGGCTCAGAGAAGTTAGACAATTTGCCCATTGTAACATAGCTTGTTAGCCACAGAGCTAGGATTCCAACCTAGGTCTGACTCCAAAGCTCACACTGTTAACCACTGGCTGACCGGTGTTCCTGGAAAGGTGGGTCATTCAGAACTGAGCTGGGATTTCCACTATTATGCAGCTGTAGTCTGAGCCAGAGGGATGTGGCTTAAGTTTGGGGGCTTTGTCATGGCCTTACTGTTCCCAGGCTTGGAAGCTTGGCAAGCACCTGTTCTAGGTTGTTGAAGGAGCAGCAGAATGAGGAGAGAAGAGCAAGCTGCATGGAGGAAGGAGAGGGTGGCTGTGCAGGGTGCCCCAAAAGGGGGCACACAGGTAATTGGGCCCCACAGGGTTTCGGTAAGAGCAGAGGTCTGCAGGCAGTGGCCACTTCAATTTGCTTCACCTAAGTGCTAGCATTCCTCTCATCCTTGGTCTCGAACAATGTCATTATGATGGATAATGCCTTCCTGATTCCCTGGGTTTTCTCTGCTTTGGCTAGTGCAGCCTGGTGACAGCTGGAATTCCCTTAGGTCCTAGATAGTTCACTGTTTCTCTTGTGGCTGAGAACAAGTGAGATCGTTAGAGTTGGGTTCCTTCCCTTTCTCTGTTGGCTAAGCAGGATTTTTTTTAAATTTCCAATATATAATAGAAATCTATTGTCTTTTTTTTGCTTGTTTAATACATGGTAGCTTTAAAAAAATGATACACAATGATAGAGAGTAGAAGTTTCCCATAAGCTCTTGAGTGAAAACTTGCCTGTCCTGCATCTATATTCTCCTCTTCTCCTGGAGAAGCCCTATGTGTAGTAGGTTAAGTGCACAGACTTAAGCCAGGCTGCCTGGGTTGACATCCCAGCTCTATCACTTACCAGCTGTGTGGCCATTTACCTCTCTGTGTCCCAGTTTCCTCATCTGTAAAATAGGGATAATAATAACAGTACCTATTTTATAGGGCTACTCTGAGGATTAAAGTGAGTTAATATATGCAAAATGCTTAGAACTGATTTTACTTTGAGAATTGAAGTGTGCAATAATACTGCCCTATTGAGTACAGTCTTGGTGGGAACTATCAATCCAGGGTCTTGCCTTTGGACAAGGATTGGACATATGATTCAAGTAAGGCTAAATCATCTCTCTTTCTATCTTTCTCCTCTCCCACTCCCCACCCCCACCAAGCAAATCTGAACCTTGAGGAAAGTGACTCAGGGACTGTAGATAGTTAGCACTGGTTTATTCCAGGGCAGTGCCCTGTGACATTGTCCATTCATTCCTGCTATCTGAGTCCCCAGGGAACACTCTGGTACATGTCTTTTCCAAGAACTGCTTTTTCTCCTTTTCCTTTGGTTCTGTAAGCCACCTCCCATCCCTCCCCAAAATTTCTTTTTTTAAACTTAGGTTGTTTAGAAGTGATTTCTGTGTGCTTGCAAAGAACACGTACCAATTTGACATATTTCTATATCAATTATGACTCTTTGTTGCACAGGACAGAAAGTCCAGCCCACAGTGGGTTAGACAAAAAGAGAACATTATGGCTTAAGTAAAGGAAAACCTCAGATGTAGATCGGACTTTGGGGTTGGCTAGATTCAGGGCCTTAAACAATGTGATTAATATCTGACCTCTTTCCAGGGGCTCAGCTTTGCTCTCCTGAGTGTTGGCTTCATTCTTGGGATCCACGTGAAGGCAATATATCTGCCAGCATCTTCAGGATAACGTACTCTCAGGTTGGAGTCCCACATAAGAGAAGAGCGCTTCTCTTTCCCAGTGCTAGAATCAATCACTGAAGACGGGGATTTTGGGAGCAAGTGGGGGGGAATGCAGTGCTCTGATTGGCCAGGGTTGAGTCACTGGCCTACACCTAGAACTGGGAAGTCAGGTCAACTCCTCCCAAAGGATGTGCACCCGGAGTAGGAAAGGAAGGTACTCCTACCAAGAAAAGGGTGAATAAATGCTGGATAAAAAACACATGACAGATGGCACTCAGAGGGATAATTGAAGCTAGGTCAGCGAGGGAACTAAGTACACAGATATGGGCAAAGTTGAGAGAAATCAATAAGGTATTGCCAAGCACCCTGGAGCTAGCATCAGTGGCGATCCAGCACCACCCCAAGCCACAAGGGGCAAGAGGAGAGAAGAGAGCTGTTATTGCAGGAAATAGCTTTTCAGTGGGCGCTGTGGACTTTGGCAGTGAATATAGTCACTGCCAACACATGGCCTGGTAAAGAGAGACTGGGGGTGGGTGGAAAAGGACACCTTGACCTTCTTCTATTCCCATGTGCCATTCTCCTTCTGTGTCTCCCATTGGCCAAATCTAATAGGAAGCCCAGTCAGTGCAGTCCTAATGCAGCCTCCAGGGACACAGCACACAGTAGATTAGGGTACAGAGTGAGGGCAAACAAAATATATAACATATGTGTATATAAAATATCTTTCTACATATTTATCTAGTGCATAGGCTTTCAAGTCAGACAGATCCTGGACAAGTTACCTAACCTCTCTGCAATTGAGTTATCTGGTCTGTAAATGGTAATGATAATAGGAATTAGTTATTGTGTGAGGATTCAGCAAGGAAAAAGTGCTTAGCTGTTGCAAGTAAGCACTATATTCACATAAATATATAAATCAAGGTTGTTAAGGTGCTATGTCAGTTGGGGCAAAGGCTAAACTGCTATAACAAACAGATTCAGACACACAATGACTCAAATGCAACAGAAGTTTTTGTTTACATAGAGTCCAGGGCTGGTGTCAGGTTGACGGGTGGTTCTCCTCCTTGGAGGATTTGGGGACCTGTGTCCCTACCACCTTGCCATTCTACCATCCCTTAGATTCTCCAGCCAGGGAAAAGGGAAAGAGAATGGAGAAGGCACACCTGCTTCTAAAGGCTTTGCTTTGAAAGTGACTTACAGCACTTCTTACCTGCCAGGGAAAACAAAAAACCATTCTAGTATATCAGAGAGGGAATTTAATATAAGAGATTGAATACAAAAGTGTTAGAAGGGCTAGAGGAGCAAAACACAGATGGTGAGGTTACCCAGAGACTTCTAATTGCAGAAAGCCCCTGCCACCCCTAGGCAGGAGGGTCAAAGGGAAAATGGTGCTGTCCAGAGCCCGTGTTCATTGTATTGCTAAGTCGGTTGGAGCCCCTGCTCCTGCCACTACTAGAACCACCACTACTGCCCTGCAGGAAGCCAGGAGCTCACATTCTCATTGGTGCTGCAGTCTGGAAGTCTAAAGTTCACCTGCTTCTGTGGCTGTCACTGCCAGAGCTGGAGGTCACGAGTGCCATGCTCCTGAGGCTGCTGGGGTGCTTGCCACCACCACCACTGGAAGAGTGCTGGGAGCCTGCAGCCACCTCGTTGCTCTTGCTGCCACAGACGCTGCTGCTCCTACCACTGCTGGAGAAAGAAAAGCAGGTTTCTTTCTTCTGCCTTCCAAATTCCCACCAGAGCCACTCATTGGCAGAACCTAATGGGAAGTTGTTAATAGTTGATAAAAGAATCTGAGAAATGTGGTTTACAGGTTTCCAGCCCCTCACTATGTAGAGGGGAGCACAGCAAGATGAGAATGGCATTGAGAGCAAACAGGCAAGTGACTGGTACTGTAAATTCAGAGTACTGAAGATCATAGTTTCAGCCACCTTCCTGCGGCGTTTGCTGAGAGATACCCAACTTCAGAGCCAGCCCAACAATCGCTCTATCCCCACGACTAGAATTCCATAAAGAGGGCTGAGGCAGGAGGAGCACTACGCTTATAAAGGGAAACAGACTGTCTTCTCCCCTCGTTGCTTGTGGGTGTATTTAAATGTTTCCCTTCCCCCAAAGCTCTGGGCGGGGGACCTCTAAGAATTAGCTCATGAAGTCGTGGAGTGTCCCCAGGAAGGTGAGTCACACTCTTATCTCCCGGTTGTATCTCAGCTGACCCGTAAGGTGTGTTGATCTGCCTCAGTGCTGCTAAGGCAGGGGTTGGGATGAGATGGAAGAAGCAGTGAGGAGAGATGTGTTGGCAGTGCCAACTGGAGAGGGTAAGGACTGCGCCCTTCAGTGGTCAATTCCTGAGAGTTACAGAAGATGGGCCCATAGTCCAGCGCTGACCAGTGGAACTTTTTGCAACGATGGAAATATTCTGTATCCATCCTAAGATGGTAGCTGCTAGTCACCTGGGGCTATCAAGCACTTGAAATGTAACCAGTGCAAATGAGGAACTAAATTTTAAAATTTCATTTAATTTTTTAAAAAGCATCACATGTAGGTTGTGGCTATTAAATTGGACAGCACAGCTATAGACCCTAAAGCTGGGGGTGAAGAGTCCAGTTAAGATTGGGAGCTGCAGGCTTACAGGGACCCCTGCAAAGGAATGTGGCATGCTGCCAGCTGAAGATCTGCAGAAAAATGTAATTATGTTTCAAGGGACCATCAATGTCTAAAAGAATGGCTTGGGCCTGGAGAGATCTCACTGCCAGCTCTGAGTGTACAGACAGTGAATTGAATTAGTGATGGCAAGGCTAAAATTCAGCCATCATATCAATTATTAAAGTACTGAAACATTTCCAAATCGGTTGGTAAATAGCCACTTCCCCGAGTGCCTCCTGCCACTCCCACCCCTGCCCCCACCCCCAGGACTTCCAGGACTTTTAAACTATCTAGTGAGTGACTTCTGCCCCCTGCCTCCAGCCTGGCACAGCCAGGAGCTTTCAGGACCCTGCTCAGGGATTGGCCAGTGACTGTTCTGACAGGTTGGTGGCTGTGCCATTCTGGTTGTTAAATATTTGGAACATCACCTCTGCTCTTAGGCACTGAAAGCAACTGATGTATAGTTACTTATGCAGAGAAATAGCCATTATGACCCACAGGAAGCAGCCTGTCCCAACTCACCAAGGGCAGTCACATGAGAAAACTTTTTTCCTTTCTCCCTCCTCTCTAAAACCCACAGCAGAGAAGCAAATTGCAAGGAAGGGGGTGGGTGTGCAAAAGCTCCCTCTCTGTCCCCAGCCACCAGAGCCTAAGTTAGCCTGAAGCTGCCAAAGGGCTTTGGGTAAAATGTGAAATTGAAAACTTAACTAATTTGGATGGAATGTCAGTAGCTAAAAGGATTAAAATTGTCCAGGCCAGGCACAGTGGCTCATACCTGTAACCCAGCACTTTGGGAGGCCAAGGTGGGAGAATAGCTTGAGCTTGGGAGTTTCAGACCAGCCTCGGCAACATAGTGAGACCCTGTCTTTGAAAAAAAAAAAATAGCTGGGTGTGGTAGTGGGTGCCTGTAGTTTCAGCTACTTGGGAGGCTGAGGTGGAAGGATCACTTAAGCCAGAAATTCAAGGCTGCAGTGAGCTGGGATCCCACCACTGAATTCCAGCCTGGGCAACGTAGTGAGATCCCATCTCTCAAAAAAGAATTGTAGGCTCTGGATTGGGATGGGGATGGGTAGGAGGGCAACAGGAAATAGTACCCTTGATCCAGGTGCTGATTCCTTATTGACTTCCTTCTCCTGCCTGCCGTCACCAATCCCTGGCACAGCCCCCTCCTCCATCCTGGCCCTGGATGCTCAGCCACCCAGACCAGTGCTCACCCCATCCTTTGACCACTTAGGTAATGAACACACGTGCACACATACACCCCCACACACATCCTGGCATGCCTGGCCAGCCTTTAACACCACCAAGGAGCAGATCAAAGCATACAGGGGCCAGCCTGACCATTAGAGGAAATGACCTACCAGGGAGGCCCCACAGTGTCAGTCTGTACTTGTGGAAAACGCCTGGCTCAAGCTGGGCCAATCAGATGTTGTCTCCTGGGAGTGTGAGTGTGGAATTTTGAATGAAGCAACACAGAAATCTCGCTGTCATTAGAGCAGAATCTCGTGGATGGCAGTGCTCTAGGACTGCGGTCCCCAACCCCTGGGCTGCAGACCGGTACCAGTCCGTGACCTGTTAGGAACCAGGCCGCACAGCAGCAGGTGAGCAAAGCTTCAGCTTCATCTGTACTTACAGCCACTCCCCATTGCTCGTATCAGCCCATAAGCCCACTTCCTGTCACATCGGCAGCATTATATTCTCATAGGAGCACTAACCCTACTGTAAGCTGCTCATGCAAAGGATATAGGTTACGCGCTCCTTATGAGAATCTAATGCCTGATGACCTGACGTGGTGCCGAGGCAGTGATGCTAGTGCTGGGGAGCACCTGCAAATACAGATTATCATTTGCAGAGAACTTTGCACAATATGTGTTTGAATCATCCGGAAACTACCCTCCTACCCACTGTCCATGGAAAAATTATCTGGGTCTTCTGCGACAATTTCTTGGAGTCCCTGAGATACTCCATGAACCTTCTAACATGTCACCTCCCACCCCTCCACCTTTTTTCCCTTAAGTTAGCCAGAGCTGGTTTCTATGGCTTGCAGCCAAACGCCTCTCAACTATTAATAATAAAGGCCATTCAAGGTCAGAGATAGTAGGTGCAGCAAGGGGCAGCTGCCAGCAGAAGAGATTGTGGGCTCACTTTGAAGGGGCCTTTAAACAGTCCCAAAAGCCACAGAAGGAAAGGTGGGTAGGGGAGCCAGGCAGTCAGAGACAGGCTCTTCCTTGTAGTATTTTATCCCAGCAGGTGCAGGGAGGTCCCACAAAGTGATAGTGAGATGGAAAGTCTGGGACTCTGATCCTATCACAGGTACATCATGCATTTCACTCACTGTGTGACCTTGGGTGAGTTACCTAACCTCTCCAGTTTGCTCATTTAGAAAAGTGGGATAAGACTAAAACCTCCCTTACAAGATAGTTGTGAAGATTAAATGCTATAATGTATCTTAAGTGCTTACAACATTGTCTGGCACATACACTAATGCGTTTTTGCTGTTAATATTACTCTTGTTCCACTGAGCACAGAACCAAAGGGCCAGGGACAGAGCCCCAGCAGAGTGTATAGACGTATTTCAGACCATGGGGGCTCTTTCAAGTACCCTGAGATTTGCAGTTCTGAAGGTGGGTAGGTAGGACAGCTGGGTATCTTCCTGAGAGAGTCTGTGATAGTCCTGGGGATGGAAAGTTCTAGAGACCAGAACATGGAGATAGCCCAGGAAATGGAATCCATTCCTGATGCCCAGGATGGAGAGAGTAGGGCCAGGTCACGACAGGGGGATGTGGGGCATCTTGGGGAGGGCCTCCACCTCTGAGCTTTGTGGCCTCTGGAGATGCCCACTTTGCCATGAGGACCCAGTGAAGGTCTGATCAACTCACAGGTGTGGGGAGCCAGACAGGGATCCTTAGTGCATGTGTTAGAGGCCAAGGGGACATTAAGGAATTGTACCCAACAGGGAGAACCTACTCTTTGTACCTGGTCCTTTGGGTGCCTCAAGACTGAGGCCATGTGTACAGTAGTGGTTGATGTGTTGTGGGCCTGGGAGACTAGAATAGCGGTTAAGATCATGGGTTCAGGATGCAAACAGAGCAGGCTCTATACTCAACAGCTGTGTGACCTTGGGCAGGTCACTTAACCTCTTTGAGCTCCTATTTCTTCATTTTTAAAACCAGTTCAATTATAATACGTTCCTCACAGGGTTACCATAAGGATTTTTAAAGCTTTATCCATATAAAGCAGTTAATATCTGGCACATGGTGCATAATTTACAAATGTTAGTTGCCACACTTAGCATCTCAGGCCTGCACCATGGCAGTTAGAATATGTGCAAATTTTCAGGATGGAGAATGGTGGGCAGGGGCAGCCAGGGTGGGGCCGGCATTTCAGATCTCAGCCGCCTTCCTTCCCATCCGACCACAGCAGAGCTTCCCTGGCTTCCATAGTGCCACAATTGTCCCCAGCCCAGACAGACCCCCGGACTGGGCCGGCTTCAGGTACACGTAACCTGTGCAGCCACACAGAGCCCCACACGTCATTTACTGCTCTTCCGTTGCCGGCTTGGAATTCCTAACGATTTTTTACCAAGTGGCCCCATGCTTTCATTTTGCATTAGGCAATTTTTCCTATGCTCAGTCCAACCTGTGATTACTTCCTTGCTGACCAGTTCTTCAGATGGGTTTCTGTGGTTTTTCCCTCCCTATAATCCTATTAGTGATTTATGTTTAATATTTTATCTTTAAAACACTTGAGTTTTTATATAGCATTCTGGTAACTTATGGCTAAGCTCACAACCATGAATTACCTTTAGGATAAATTCTAGAAGGGGAAACTGACGGGTCAAAGAGTACGAACTGTTTAAGAATTCTTCATCAAATTTCTGAAAATAAAATATACTCTCATGGAATAAAATTCGAAACACACAAGAAGGTGCACAGTGAGGTTTCTCTCCGCTCCCCCACCTCCGCTCCCACAAGTCCTCTAGCCATTCGTTTCCCTCCCCAGGAGTAACTAATATTACCAGTTGTTAGGGGCATCTGTAAAGTTATTGACATAAGTCATCTTATCAGACTGCTTTCCAGAAAAGGTGCAGTATAAGAGAGGGCCTGTCTCACGACAGCTTTGCTATACTTCAGTATTTTTGATTTGATTAATATTTTTTACATTTAAATTTTGATAACATTTTTAAAATTTAATTTCACTTTTTTCTTTTTTCAGTTATAAAAGCAATTCATGCTCATTGTAATAAATTCAAACAATAAAGGAGAATATAGACTAAAAAGTAAAAGTCCTCCCCTCCCATCCCTCTCCAATCCTGCTGCCTTCCTCAAGGGCATCCTTAGTTAAGTTTGGAGTCTTTACTTCCTTCCAGAGCACGCGTGCACACACACACACACACACGCACACACACGCACACGCACAGACACATGCACACACACCACGAGCTTGCTCCTAATTCATTTAACCATTCCTGTATTCATATTTATCGTTATCTTTCATATTTTATTGCTAGAAACTTTGCTTCAGTAAACATGTACATATACTGAATCTTTTCTGTAGGGTAGTTTCCTAATATTGCTCTCTACCAAGTAACCCTCCCACTGCAGAATACAAAATTAGTTATTTCCCACACCTTGGCCCAAATTGGATACCCTCTGTCTCTGAAATTGGCTGATTTGATGAAAAATTATATCTTGTTATTGATTTAACTTATATTCCCTGATTATTACTGAGGTTAACTATCTTTTCATATGATTTTTGACCTCTACTGGTTAGTGGTCATTACATATGAAATGTCCGATTTTGAATGAAAAGTGTAGTTTGTTATATCTCAAACAAGAAGCAGTAAAATTAATCAAAGTATGTGCCTAAACTATTGATGCAGTTTTGCCACCTTAACAGTAGCTTGTTTATGCCGACAGTGAGGAAGCCTGGAGAGCGGCGATAAAATCGAGAAAAGCCTTTTCCACAGCTTGCTGAGAATTGAATGTTTTTCCTTGCAAGAAGTGCAAGAAGGTCTGGTGAATACGGTGCATGACAGAGTTTCCAAGTCCAGCCTCTAGTTTGAGCAGCGTTGTTTGTGCGAAACGTGCTCCAGCGTTATGTTGCAAGAGGACTGGCCTGTCTCTAGTGACCAATCTTGGCTGCTTAATCACAAGTATCCTCATAATTTCGTCTAGTTGGTTGCATGGTTGCAGTAGACATCTGCTGTAATCAATTGACCAGGTTTCATGAAGCTGTAGTGGTTAATACCAGCACTGACCACCAAACAGACACCATTAGCTTTTTTTTGTTTTTGTTTTTTGTTTTTTTGTTTTTTTTTTTAAGACAGAGTCTGGCTGTGTTGCCCGGGCTAGAATGCAGTGGCATTAACCTAGATCACTGCAACCTCAAACTCCTGGGCTCAAGCAATCCTTCTGCCTCAGCCTCCCGAGTAGCTGGAACTACAGGCACACGCCACCATGCCTGGCTAATTTTTCTATATATTTTTAGTTGTCCAGCTAATTTCTTTCTATTTTTAGTAGCGACGGGGTCTTGCTCTTGCTCAGGCTGGTCTCAAACTCCTGAGCTCAAACAATCCACCCACCTTGGCCTCCCAGAGTGCTAGGATTACAGCCGTGAGCCACCAAGCCCGGCCACCATTAGCTTTTTTTGATGAAAATTCAGTTTTGGAGTGTGTTTTGGTACTTCATCTTTAACTAGCCATTGTGCCAAATGCTTACAATTGTCAAAAATATCTGTTTTTCCAGGCGCGGTGGCTCACGCCTGTAATCCTAGCACTCTGGGAGGCCGAGGCGGGCGGATCGCTCAAGGTCAGGAGTTCGAAACCAGCCTGAGCAAAAGCGAGACCCTGTCTCTACTAAAAATAGAAAGAAATTAATTGGCCAACTAATAATATATAGAAAAAAAAATTAGCCGGGCATGGTGGCGCATGCTTGTAGTCCCAGCTACTCGGGAGGCTGAGGTAGAAGGATCGCTTGAGCCCAGGAGTTTGAGGTTGCTGTGAGCTAGGCTGATGCCATGGCACTCTAGCTCGGGCAACACAGTGAGACTCTGTCTCAAAAAAAAAAAAAATCTGTTTTTCATCACACATAACAATATGGTGTAGAAGTGGTTTGCGTTTATGTTGTGACAGCAAAGAAAGGCAAGCTTCGATTTCTCTTGTCATTTGTTTAATTCATGTGGAACCCATTTATCCAGCTTCTTTACCTCACTCATTTGTTTCTAATGGTCCAATATTGTTGGAATAGTAACATCAAACCTTGCTGCTAAATTACGTGTAGGTTGAGATGGATTCGCTTCCACTACAGCTTTCAGCTCATCATTATCCTCCTTGATCTCAGGTCACCCATGTGGCTCATTTTCAAGATTAAAATCACCACAATGGAACTTCTCAAACCATTGACATACTGTGCGTTCATTAGCCACATCCTTTCCAAGCACTTAATATTTCGAGCTGTAGGCACTGCATTGGTTCCATGACAGAACTCATATTCGAAAATAACACGAATTTTTGACTTATACATGGTTTCACAAAAATCGGTCTAAAAAATATGAAAGGTAATCACAAGCCAAAATGTGCATTTGAAAGAATGAGGATGTACCTTCACAATAAAAACAAAACAAGAAGAGTCAAAGCGAATGTCAGCGATATCAACTGTCAAACTTAGTACTTACTAAAATCAGACATTTCATACCTAATAACTTAAATATTTGTTACTGCTCATTTTACGCCCTTGGATCAGTTTTCAATTGGGTTATCCATTTCTTATTAATCTGTATCCTTATGTGTTATAGAGAAACTCTTTCAACCATCATAGTTTCTCAGTCTGTGTCTTTTAGCTTTATTTAGGATTTTTTTTATATACAGAATTTTTTTTATTTTACATAGTAAAGTTTAATGGTCTGTCATCCATTTCTACATTTCCTTCAGGTATTTTTACAGTTTTATTTAGTGTGTCCAGGTCTTTGCTCAAGCTGGAATTTATTTTGATATATGTTGCGAGGTAGGTTTCCAACTTTACTTTTTCCCCTTGTTTTGTCTTAAAAATCTGTTTCTAAATGGGTTGAAATTATTTTTGTATAATCTAGGTGCAAATAGAAAATGGAAATTTCCCCCAGGAGAGGATCGTTGAGAATTTTCTAGGACCATGGTAGGCAACTGGTAATTTCTCTTTGACGATGTTGCCCACTCGAATTATTTTGGCCATGCCCTGGTGCCAGAATTCTGGTTGCTAGATCATTGAAATCTATGATTGCATTTTTTGTTGAGGGCTGTGATTTATTTCTGGGGAAACTGGAGGCCAAAGGAGGAGTCAAAGCAGCGTGATTGATGAGCTTGGGGGAGACGTGTAGGGGTGTGGTGTGAGGAGCATTGGATGGGAAAGAAAGGGCCCCCAGAATAAAATATATGTGAAAAGGATGAGGACACAGGGTTTGGCTGTGCAATGGAAATGTTTTTCCTGCTTAAAAAGAACAAACAAAACGCTTCTATAATTTGAATTCTGAAAGGAGAATTTGCTGGTGGGGAGAGAACTCCATCTAAACAACCCAATTCTGCCCGCCCTCCACCACCCCTCAGTGGCAGGCATTGTGCTAAACAGGGCTGCTAAGCAGCTATGCCACCATGAAGACTGGAACAATTGATAAAATATTGAGATGCTAAGGTACTAGTTGGCAAATGATAAATAGTAACTGCAATAAACAGTAAAGTTAATTCTTTATAAATATAAGTTACACTGTAAACTCATTAGGACACATTCATGAACACTGATAAATGGGCCTCCTAAAATAGCCACTTCTCAGAAACATTAGCAGCGTGATCTGCTACCTCGCCCACATGGCAGCAGACAGCACGCACTGCATTGCTCATTCTTTGTGAGGCACTCTGTGATTTAGAGCAATCGTGTTTATCTTTATCCTCAAATTACTCACTTGTTAGTGCTTCCAAATCGTCGAGCCTTTACTTTGGTTTTATTGTCGGTGCATTACAATACTTGCAGGGTTTTGTTTTCTTGAGAGATCCAGAACTTACAGAAAAATTTTAAAGATGAACACCCAGGATAAAGAGTCAATAGTGTTTGGACAAGGGCTCCTTCTAAATGTCAGAATTAAAAATCTTCTGAATCCGGGGGATAACATTTTAAAGGTATCAATAAAAAAATTAATACTAATACCATGTAAAAATCAACAGCCTGGAAAAGGCTTTGATGCTATGGAGAAGCCATTCAAAATAAACCAAATAACTTGTATTTCTAGAAGGAAAAACAGATTTATTTTTTCAACAAAAATTATGCATAGATTATAATTGCTAATGAAGTAAATGTGGAGTCAAAAGGCGCCCCAAACATTATTAAAAGTTGAAAGTGCTCAGCTTGTGTGGCACTTAAACCATTCAGAATGGCAATTATGTTCTATTAAAGCTCATGGTTTGTATCAGTCAAAGTTGGCTCGGACAAACACTATGAATAACATAGAAAAGGGAATTTATGATAGGGGTGAGACCTTGTGCAATCGTAGGGTTTCATTCAAGACATGGCAGAAGTGGCTTATCTCTGCTCCTCAACGTGGGGCCTCAGCTGGGGAAATTTGACAGCTGAGAGCTAAAATTATATGGGGACACCTTCACACACATCATCAGGTGCTTGATGCTGGCTGTGGGTGGGGACCCCAGCTGGGGCTGTCGAGGTATGGGGTGCAAGTGAGATCTGGCCAAGGGAAGGTGAGTGGAAAAAATGTTTATCTCTTCTAGGTCCGGCCCATACAAACCACCCATGTGTGATAGTTTCCCTTCTCCATCTATCAGCTGAATGGAGAGGGCCTCGGGGCCCACAGGAAAGCAAAACCCTAAGCTGGAAGAAGTCTGGGTCTCTCAATGATTGTATAAAGTCCTCACCAACCTACCTCAGGCCGTGACATCAATGAGAAACAATTTTTTATTAAGTTAAGCCATTTACATTTTGGAGTCATTTGTTACAGTTGCTAATGTGAATTACCCCAAGAACCACTTATTAAAGTAATTCATATTATCTGGTTATTTATTGAAATTACAAATGACCAGAGATTTTTACCTGGTCTGCCATCAAGAGCTGCACACATCCATGGTGATTCTTCTCACCATGACAACTGTCACGTAAGTCCTTTTTGTAGTCACAATATCAAGGGTTGGTCTTGTAGCTCCTGTTACTTAAAAGGTGTTTGATGGAATATTGACTGTCTCACATGCCTTTTGCTGACAAATGGCCACAACTCATGAGGTCATTTTACTGACATTTTGTTAGGGAGCAAAAAAAAGAGGAACTCCATTGTCTTTCTATCACCAAATTTACAAGCCACTCACATTTGGATCCATGCCTCCTGTCCCACGATAATGGAGTAGTGTTTGTCTCCTGTCTAAAAGCCGTTCCCTCTGCCCTTGATCTCAAGTTCTCCCTGCTCAAAGACTTCATTCCTGTTATGTTCTTTCTCCTGCATCGTTCATCTTTTTCTGCCAAATCATTCCTATCAGCACATACACAGGCTCTGGTATCTCTCATCTTGAAAAACAAAACAAAACAAAATCTTTACCCTGTGCCCTATATCCCCACCAAGCTGTCAACCCACTCCTCTGCTTTCCTCACAGCAAAACTTCTAGAATGAGTCTTCATACTTGCTGTCTCAATTTCCTCACTTCCCATTCACCTTTCATCCCTGTTCTAGTTTGGCTTCTGTCCCCAGCACTCCACTAAAATGGTTGTCCAGGTTACAAATGTCCTCCACTTTACCAAATCCAACAGCAATTTTAGATTCCTGTTCCCCTTAATCCCCTCAACAGCATTCAGCTCCTCCTTGAAATACTTTCCTCATTTGGCTTCTGTAACACAGCTTTCCTCTGACATATTGTGGCCCCTTTTGCAGGTTCTTCAGTTGGATATTTAATAGTCAGCTCCAGTCAAACAAGTCCCAATTATAACCCAAGAGGTTAATTAAAACCTCTCCAAATCTGTGCTTCCCACAGGAACTCACATGTCAATACATGGGACCACCATCCACCAGTGGCTCAGACCGGTCACCTGAGAATCTTTCTCTCTTTCTCTTCCTTCCTTCCTTCCTTCCTTCCTTCCTTCCTTCCTTCCTTCCTTCCTTCCTTCCTTCCTTTTCTTTTTTTATTTTTTGACAAAGGATCCTGCTCTGTTGCCCAGGCTGGCATGCAGTGGCCTGATCATAGCTCACTGCAACCTTCAACGTCTGGGCTCAAACAATCCTCCTGCCTCCGCCTCCTGAGTAGCTGGGACTGCAGGCGTAAGCCACTGTAACTGACAAGGAATCATTCTTTTCTCCTCTTTCTCACACTCCCAAACTCTAATCAATTAGAAAATCCTATTAAGTCTGGCTTCAAATAATACATATAGAATCAATCGACTTCTCTCCATCTCTGCTTTCACTTCTCTAGTTCCAATCACTATCATTTCCTGCCTAAATAATTATAATAGCCTTGTAATTGGTCTGCCTTCTTCCACTCTTATTTCTATATAATCTATCCTCCACATAGAAACCAGAGTTACCTTTCAAAAAAAAAAAAAAACTGTTCTTCCAGTTCCCCAAACTTACTAAGCTCTTGCCTACCTCAGGACCTTTGCCCTTGTGGATTTCTTTCCCAGAACAGCCTTTTCCCTGTTTGGTGTGTGGATGACTATTTCTTATCCTTCTAGTCCAAATCTAAATGTCACATCCTCAGAGAGTACTAACCACCATGTTAGATTATGTTCTCCTTTCTGTTACTCTCTACCACAGCAAACTGTTTTTTAATAGGAATTATAATTATATTTTTGTTTACTAGTTCATATTGTCAAATTTTCAGTCTTTATGAGACTATAATCTCCATGAGGGCAAGTAGTGTAGACTGAATTGTGTCCTCCAAAATTTATATGTTGAAGCCCGTATCCCAAATGTGACAGCATTTGGAGAAAGGGACTTTAGACAGTAATTAAAATTAAATGAGGTCATAACAGTGGGGCCATAATTTGATAGAACTGTGGCCTTATAAGAAGAGACTCTCTCTACTTGCACAGAAGAAAGGTCTTGTGAGTGTCAGGTGTGGGGATCAGATGTCAGGTCCTTGTTACCTGGCTCCTGGTCCCCAGTACTGGAGAATGGTTACCAGTTCAGAGCAAACGGAGCAAATGAGCAGACCAAGCAGATACAAGCAAGCAAAGTGCCAAAGTTTATTAAAGCATAGTACAGAAAAGGAATGGGTCAACCTGAGTCGACCTGGGAGACCCTGAGTTTAACAAGATTTTCCCTTTTATGGTGATTCCCTAATTTTATGTTAGGTGGGGGGGTGGAATATTCATGGTTTTTCTTGGAAAGGGGTAGAGAATTCCCAGCACTGGGAACCCTCCCCATTTTTAACCTCATAGTGCAATTTCCAAGGGTTGTCATGGTATTTGTAAACTGTCATGGAGCTGGTGGGTGTGATTTTTACTATCTTAATGAGGGTAGGTCACTTGAGGATACTGTCACCTTACTTATACATATGCTCCAAAGACCCTCTTTTGTGGCCTTGTTCATATCTGTACTTTGTGGCCTTTCTACCTCTTTCTGATTGGTCAGTCCTTGGAGACCCCTATTGTAGACCAAATATCTGTTCAGTCCTTGGAAACCCCCTCGACATGTCATCTGCTCCTTCTTAGAAGCCCTCTATGATCAATTTGTTCCTCTTATTATAGACAAAGCATCTCCCAGTGCCATCCATTTCTCAATGGAAACCCCCTAGACAAAGCATCTGTTCCCCTTCCTCTTGTCCCAGCCTAACATGACACAGGGAGAAGGTGGCTGTCTGCAAGCCACAAGAGAGCCCTCAGCACAAATAGGCAGTGCCTTGATCTTGGACTTCCCAGCCTCCAGAACTGTGAGAAAGTAAAAGACTGTTGTTTAAGCCACTCAGTCTGTGGTGTTGTATTATGGTGGCCTGAGCTAACTAATACAGCAAGTTTGTAGAGCCTACTTGTGCCTACTTTTCATTCTTGCATTTAGCACAATGGTTGGCACATAGTAGGCATGCAAAAATTATTTGCTGAATAAATGAATGGACACCATGCAAGCTTCTTTCTACTGGTATTACTGCTTCAACTTCAACTTCAACTTCAATGAAAACTGTGGTTTTCATTGGAAGGAACAGGCAAGGCAGGGTAAGCAGGCTTAGAATTGGCCAGTTTGAGTAATTTCAGCAGACCTTGAGGCTGTCCTTACGTGTCTGATACTTGGCCCTAGGGTGATTAGGGCAAGTGGATGGTGACCTCAGTGTGGGAGAGCCCAGTAGAGTTGATGGTTGGAGTTTTAGTCCTGGGTTGGCTGGTTTGCATAGGAAAGGTGTGCTCTAGAATGAGTTGTTTACTACCTCTAGGAGTTAGCTAACCCTCCACTCCAACCCTCAGATTACCTACCTGGTCTGCTTTGAGGGAAAGACAAGCTCGATGTTCAGCCCATGTCACAGATATTTGAAGAGCAGCTTCTCTTTCCTCCTGTCCTTTTGGAGACATTGCTAATGGATTCATGCCCCCACCCCCTTGCTAAGACAGCCCTACCCAGAGCCAAACCTAACAAATTGAGGGAGGTACCAGTGAGGAAACTCGTATGCCTTCCCTTCAACTGTCACCAGCTCTGGGGAGGAAACGAAGCCAGTCTGAGTGTCCCTCACTCAGAAAATGGGTTAATGAGTGACTGGGTTTAGGGATTTCCAGGCTTGTTCCTGTTGTCTGTGAATAACTGTGACCTGCAGTGCCTGGCCCTGAACACTGAACAGTGGGGAGGAGGAATGGATGTTCCCCACGCCTCCTCGAGCACCCGGAATGGTGCTCCTGCTGGGAGGCCCCAGGTGAGGAGGTGCAGGTGCACGGAAAAGAGGCTGCAGCAGGCTCGTGGGACAAAGCCAGCACTTGAGGTGCTGAGAGAGGAGCACAGGACAGAGTCCTGTCATCTGCTGCCCTCCCTGTGTGGTCATAAGGGAGATCTGGCACAAAGTTGCCAAATTTGCGTGTCTAGCCCAGGCCCCTGAAGTCCAGACTTGGATATCCAACAGCCGATGTCTCAGAGGCATCTGTCTGCATCTCACCTCTAGCACCTCTGACCCCCAGTCCAAGCCCTCCCTGTGTCTCCCACACTGCAGTGGCTCCTCACTGGGCTCCCTACCACCACCCCTGTCCCTGCAGTTCCCCATCCTCACAGCAGCCAGAGGGAGCTGGGAATACGTAAGTCACATGAAGTCACCCTTTTGCTTACAACCTTCCAATGACTCCCAGCCCATGGAAAGGCCAACGCCCTCCTTATGGCTGTAAGGCCTGCACCATCGGCTGCCCGCCCCATGCTCATCTCTGGCCCCATTTCATAGCCCTGGCCCCATGCTTCCCTCTGTTCTGCCACCCTGACCTGTATTAGAATACTCCAGAGAAACAGAATCAATAGGATATATATTATATACACGGAGAGAGGTTTATTTTAACGAACTGGCTCATGCAATGTAGGGACAGGCAAGTCTGAAATATGCAGGGCAGGTTGGCAAGATGGAAATTCAGGAAGAGTTGACGTTGCAATCTCAAGTGTGAAGGCTGGAAACTCAAGCAGAGTCTCAATGCTGCAGTCTGGAGGCAGAAATCCTTCTTCCTTGGGACACCTAGCTTATTCTTTATTCTTAAGGTCTTCAACTGATTGACCCACCCGCATTGTAGAAGGTAATCTGCCTTACTCAAAGTCTCCTAATTAAATGTTGATCAAATCCAAAAAGTTATCTTCATAGCAACAGCTAGACTGTTGTTTATCCAAACAACTGGGAACCACAGCCAGCCAAGTTGACACCTAAAATTAACATCACATGGCCTCATTGTCATTCCTGGAAGGCAGGTGTGGCCCTGTCTCAGAGTCTGTCCCCTGACTCTCCTCTCTGCACAATGCTCTGCTCCCACAAAGCCAAGTGCTCCCAGCTGTCCACATAGCCGGCTCCGTCACCTCCTTTGGATCTGCTGGGTATCATCTCAATGTAGCTGTCTCTGACTGCCCCATTTTTCATGGCACGCCTTCCTCCAGCCCCAGCACCCCAAGTCCCCATCCCCTGAGCTTCTCTGTGTGGTGGTCTCCAGTGAGGCATGCCGCAAAGGTACAGTTTTCTACTCTGTTACACTCTAGTCATGAAAAATCTTGCCCTGGGCTATACACTCCTTAATAGTGAAGACCTTACCTGCGTACACATTGTGCCATGATCAAGCTGTTCTCTCTCCACTCCAAACCCTCCCTTCCATAACCTGCCTTGTGAGGCTGGGACTCTGGAAACCACATTCCTGCCTTGCTAGCTGGCTCCCAGTTAAGCTCTGTCAATAGGGGGTGCTACAGGGTGTTTTAAGGGCACTCAGGATTTGTTTTGTTTTCATCAGGTATGATAAGACATGCAGACATGGGAGAGAATGTCACAGGTCCCTAGAAACAGGAGGCTGCCATGTCATGGGGGAGGGGCAGGGCACAAAAAAGCACGGGGGTCAGTCAGGAAGGCAGAGGGGACAAGGGAAAAATGTGGGTAAGAGTTGTAATTGTGGTTTTCATTGGAAGGAACAGGCAAGGCAGGGTAAGCAGGCTTAGAATTGGCCAGTTTGAGTAATTTCAGCAGAACTTGAGGCTGTCCTTAGGTGTCTGATACTTGGCCCTGGGGTGATTAGGGCAGGTGGAAAGTGACCTCAGTGTGGGAGAGCCCAGTAGAGTTGATGGTTGGGGTTTTAGTCCTGGATTGGCTGGTTTGCGTAAGAAAGGTGTGCTCTAGAATAAGTTGTTTACCACCTCTAGGAGTTAGCTAACCCTGGGAGGGGCAGACACAACTAAAACACAGGGAGAGCACATGCAAGGATCCGAGTAGAAGAAGAAACTCATTTCTTCTGTTGATTCCCTTGGGAACTTCCTGTGGGCTCTCTGGTGCGTTTTTGGTGAGCATCACTCCGGCAAAGCTTCTATTCTACTCCATGGCAACAGCAGTACCTTCCTGCAGCAGCAGCTGAGATCAGTTTACAATTTCCCACTATTCACCGAGCCAACTCCAAAGTACTCTTCTTAGAAATACCTGAACCAGCCAGCCAGTGCCCTGTCCTCAAGGGCTTGGGTCTCAGCCCCGTATTTAGAGGCACCAGCATCATCTAAGCAGTGATCCATGCTCAGAGGTATGGGTTTCAGCTCTGCAGATACCTGTCTTCTAAACAAATTTTAATAATTCAAATCTTCTTCTCCTAGTTCCCTCAACCCTAGGGATGGTAGCTGCTTCCTGAAATAGCTACCTCTACAACATGTTGGGGTTTTTTTATTGTCCTTTTTGTTATCTCACTGACAACTTTATACCTAGTTAGCAATTATTTATATTCAATTCTCTTTGTTTAAATTACTGGTGGGGTTCTGTCTTCTTGCTGAACCACAGCTGATTGAGAAATAGGTACCAGGAAATGGTCCCAGGAAACAGTTCCTCAAAGATGGGTATTTTTTGACATTGCTTTGGTTGTGTTCTTGGTCTTGAACTCACCAATGAGCTCCTTGCTGATGGAAAATGAGATTCTAGCAATCCATGGCATGCAGTGACATTATGATTAATCAAATTATCACCTGTGGTTGATTGCGATGGAGTGTCTATTGAAAGTGGCTTTAGGGGATAAAGTGGCTGTTTCACTTGGTCATTATGGCGGTACTGATGGCTGCAAGGACTACGGTGTGGGATGGATTCCTTTAAATGCACTAAAGTGCTTATAGAAAGAAAATGACAAGTTCAACTGAACATTCAGTTGAGATTATGACTAAATTTGAGGAGTAATTAACATATTTTAGAAATGGATATGAATATCTCCCAAAGATGGATACAATGATTACTGCAACTTTGCATCTCCTTATTTTGGGGAGAGGATTGGACATCTTTGTTTGTAGGAAGGGTAGTTGTATCTTGGTAGGCAGAAAGAGTTGTTTTTATTGTCTTATGGAAGTTTGAGTATGTGAAGGAAGGTGTGAAATTATGTGCACATGGCTGCCGAGTGGCCAAAGCAATGGACTATGCCAGTTATTAAGCTATTGCCTATTGCTTCAACCCACCCTTCTATACTCTGCATTGTGATGCTGGGGAAGGGACTCTGCAAACCGTATTTCTGCTTTGCCAAAAGCAGGCTCCCTGTCGATGCATGGTGTGTTTGCAGTTTCCCCAACACTTGCAGACCAGCCTTATGGTGCTTCATTCAGAAACTCCAGCAACGGCTGAGTGGTACCCCCTCCTCAGAGATCTGAATTTCAGCTCTGCAGGGCCCCTCAGCTAAGCTGGAGTTTTAATAATTTAAAAACCTTCTTTTTTTCTCCCAGCCCAAGGAGTGGTAGTTGCTTCCTGTAATTGCTCCCTCCAAGATACCTTAAGTCCTTTTCAGTTAAACAGTTAATAATCTTACACCTACATAACAATTCTTGATATTAGATTTTCTCTTCTCAAATAACTGGTGTGGTTTCCATCTCCTGATTAGATCCTTCCTGATATAATACATAGACCTTAGTAGCCTCTGAATGGAGAGTTGTGTCTGGCATAGTAGGCACTAAATAGAATATTTGCTGAACGCCTGTAATCCTAGCACTCTGGGAGGCCGAGGTGGGCGGATTGCTCAAAGGTCAGGAGTTCGAAACCAGCCTGAGCAAGAGTGAGACCCCATCTCTACTAAAAATACAAAGAAATTAATTGGACAATTAAAATATATAGAAAAAATTAGCCGGGCATGGTGGCACATGCCTGTAGTCCCAGCTACTTGGGAGGCTGAGGCAGAAGGATCGCTTGAGCCCAGGAGTTTGAGGTTGCTGTGAGCTAGGCTGATGCCACGGCACTCTACCCTGGGCAACAGAGTGAGACTCTGTCTAAAAAAAAAAAAAGAATATTTGCTGAATTAATAGCAATAACATTTATTGAGTGCTCACCACCTCAGGCTTTGTTCTACATGTGTCATCTCATTTCATCATCAAAATAATCTTATGAGATACGAACTATTTTCCCTAATAAAAGAAAAAATAAATGTCGATATGTAGTGAGTATTAAGCTGAGTGCACTGGCAGCTAAGGCAAGGGAAACGTGATCCAATCAGAGGTTAGGCGATATGGGATTGGGTCTTCAGATTAAATGTTAAAGAATAACTCAGGACAATTAGCTAAAGCATTGAGGGTTTACTCTTAGGTAGGTAATATACAAGGGAGAACAGTCCCCACAAAGACTGATGCCCAGTCCAAAGACAAGGGTGGGCTTATAAGGGCAAAAGCCACACAGCTTCATAAGGAGAGGCAATTGACTGGTTTAGACAAGTCTTTAGCTTGTCCTCTCCGTGTTGCTTGGCTCGAACGGAGCTGAGCTCCAATTCCATTTGTGGTTTTTTGGAACTTTATTGACCCAATAAGTCCATTAAGTTGAGCCCAGATAGACAGCTGGAGCACAGATCACAAACATAGCAAGTTCCTCATCAGGCTGGGTTTTTGTTTAATTTTGTTTTGTTTTGTTTTTGCTGATTCTGGTCAGTTCTCCAAGAGGCAGTTGCTTTGGTTCCTGGGATCCTGGCTGATTGTTTTCTTGCATTTTGTCACCCATCCAGACTCAGAGCCATGCAGTGGGTAAGTCCATCTGCACATGCCCAGGGCTTAGCAAAAATTTCCTTCATCATCTCATTTTTCCAGATGGACCTCAGCCACACAGCAATTAAATAAACTTCCCTTGGTCACACAGTTGGGAAGTAATAGAGCCAGACTTAAGTAGGTATGGTTGGTAATTTATTCTTCATGTGAATCTATTTCCTGATGTCATTCTGCCCTGCAGGTACCCATATGGGCTAAGTCTTCCTGGTCAAGCAGGCTGACTTCTGAGTTAGTGCATTTAATTAACCACTTTGCTCTACTGTTTGTATGGGAAAGAGGGAAAGGGAGAGCGTTTGCTGCTTACAACTAACATGAACTAAGCAAGTTATTTAGCTTCCTTTCCCCATCTGTAAAATGCAATAACAATAATAATAACATAGTTACCTACCCAAAAGGGCACTCTTTAGTTTATTCTACATATTTTTAAATAGCATACCAATTTATGATCCATGACTGCCCCCTAGAGGTCAAATTAAAATACTGACTCCGTAAGTATACTAAATGTTATAAATAATATAATCCCTGAAAAAGCTTTTTTCCTCCCCAAATAGTCCAGTCAAAAAGCCAGTAGAGTCCTCAAAAAGAACAAGGAAGTGTTGGGCCAGTTGAGTACTGCAGGGCAGAAAGGTGTCAGAGAATCAAGTCCCATGAAAGTAAGTTACCACCAACAGCAATGAACACCACACACACACACACACACACACACACACACACCCCACTTGATGCTCACACAATTTATAAGTCATGAAGAATATCCATTGTAAATGTGTAATTCAATGATTTTTAGTAACTCTCTAAAATCACAATTCAGCTTTAGAGCATTTTCATCATCCCCCAAAGTTTACCTGTGCCCATTTGTAGTCAATTCCTGCTCCCCGCCCCAGCCCCAGGCAACTATTAATCTGCTTTCACTGTCTATAGATTTGCCTTTTATGGAAATTTCACAAAAATTAAATCATACAGCGTGTGGTCTTTTGTGATTAGTGTCTTTCATGTACCTTTGCGTTTTTGAAGCTCACTCATGTTGTAGCAACTATCAGTTTGTCCTTTTTAAATTGCTGAATAGCATTCCGTTAGGTGGATATACTTTGTTTTGTCTATCCATTCACCACTTGATGCCCATTGGATTGTTCTCACTTTTTAGCTATTTATGAAATGGTGCTGTGAACATTTCATGTACAAGTCTTTGAGTGGACATATATTTTTATTTCTCTTGGATAGACATCTAGGAGGGAAACTCCTGGGTCAGAGTTAAAGTTTACATTTTAGTAGTTGCCAAACTCTTTTCAAAGTAGTTGTAACATTTTACATTTCCCTCAGCAAGGTTTGAGGGTTCTAATTTCTCCACACCCTCTCCAACACCTGTTATTGTCCGTCTTTCTGTTTATAGCCATTCTAGTGATGAGTAGTGGTAGCTCATTTGGGTTTTAATTTGCATATGCCCAATGTCAGAAGATGTTTGCTCATTAGGTCTTTGTCTCCTCCTATATTCTTTGGTGAAATATCTATTCAAATTATTCGCCCGTTTTTAAATTGGATCATTCATTACTATTTTGGGACCTTGTTGTTAGGTAGCTATCGTTGTTACATCTTCCTAATATCTTGACCTTTCGTTATTATGAAATGTCCCTTTTGTCTCTAGTAATATTTCTTAATCTTAAAGCCTATTTTGTCTGATATTAATACAGCCACTTCAGCTCTCTTAGGGTTACTGTTTACATGATATGTCTTTTCCCATCCTTTTACTTTCAACCTCCTTGTGTCTTTGAATCTGATATGTGTGTCTGATAGCATATAACTGAATCTTGCTTTTAAAATCATCTAGTCTGACAGCGTCTGTTTTTTTATTATATTTGTGTTTAGTCAATTCACATTTAATGTAATTATAGATAGAGCTGGATTTATGTCTGCCGTTTTGCTATTTGTTTTCTATATTTCTCCTGTCTTATTTTTCTGTCCCTCCCTGACTACCTTCGTTTGTGTAAAAAAAAATTTTAGCATATAATTTTAATGTATCTACTGATTTTAAACTATATTTTACTGAATTTTTTCACTCATTAATTTTTTAAAAAACATGTTTAGTGACAGGATCTCGCTCTGTCAGGCTGAAGTGCAGTGGTGTGATCATAGCTCACTGAAACCTTGAACTCCTGGCCTCAAGTGATCCTCTCACCTCAGCCTCCCAAAGTGCTGGGATTACAGGTGTGAGCCACCATGCCCAGCCACCTTGAGTATCTTGAATCTGTAGATAAATGGTTTTCCTCAAATTTGGGACGTTTTTGGCCATTATTTCTTCAAATATGTTTTCTTTCCCTTTCTCTCTGTCTTTCCAAGACTCGCACAAGTGTTCCACTTACCATATGTTGGTATGTTTGACGATATTCCACAGATCTCGGAGGCTCTGGTCCTTTTCTTCCATCTTTTTTCTCTCTGTTCTTCAGATTAGATCATTCCCTTTCAGGTATCTTCAAGTTCAGTGATTCTTCTACCATCTCAGATCTGCTGTTGAGCCCATCTAGTGAATTTTTCATTTGCTTTGATAATTTTTTCCTTTAACAATATATATATTTTTTTGAAACAGAATATTGCTCTGTTGCCCAGGCTAGAGTGCTGTGGCATCAGCCTAGCTCACAGCAACCTCCAACTCCTGGGCTCAAGCGATCCTCCTGCCTCAGCCTCCCCGAGTGCTAGGATTACAGGCGTGAGCCACTATGCCTGGCCCTGTTTTTATAATTTTTAACTCTAGAATTTCCATTTGATTCTTGTTTATAGTTTCTAATTCTTTATTGAGATTTACTATTTGTTGAGTCATTGTCACTCAATTTTTTCTCTAAACATGGTTACTTATAATTCTTTGAACATATTTATAATAGCTGCTTTAATGTCTTTGTTTGATAAATACAACATGGAGGTCCAATCAGTGACAATTCTCTATTGATGGTTTTTCTTTTCTGAGTATGAATCACATCTTTCTGTTTCTTTGCATGTCTCACGTATTTTTGTTAAAAACTGGGATTTAAAATAATATGCTGTTTCTGATGCTGAATAAAGTGTGAAAAGTAAAAAAAGAAAATAGTATAAAAATAAATTTTTAAAATAATACACTGTAGTAACTCTGAATTCTGACTTTTTTTTTTTTTTTTTTTGCCCAAGGGTTGTTTCTATTGCTGGTTGTTTTTTGTTTGTTTGTCATTTGTTTTGTCTTTTAGTAACTTGCTTGGATTAAATCTGTAGAATTTGTCTTTCTAGCAGTGTTCTAGAGTTGTATGTCTCAGTTTTTTTTTAATCTTTATTTTATTTTTCTAGCTTGGCTTCCTAGGGTATGTTAGTGGTAAACCAATGATTAGTCAGAGGTTTTACTCAAATACCTTGTGCTAGAAAGGCTTCCACTCTCTGCCTATGAATCTGTGCATGGGTTTCGAAGCGCATTCAAAGTCTGGGCATTTTTCAAGTCTTCCCCAGGTTTTCTTTTTCAGTGGGCCTTCCTGGTACTTCCTTGTATTTGGGGACAGTCTCCAAGTCTGCCAGGAATGTGTGCAGAGCTTGAGCCCCTGGATCTTGCCTGTATATCAGTGGTGCAGCCTTCCAGCCAGCCGGGGATGTGGGGAGAGCGCATCCAGTGCCTCTGCAGGTTTCCCATTTTCAGGATCTCCCTGCTAAGTGTCTGGCTTCACTGCGGAGTGGGACTGCAACCTCAGGCCAGCAGAGCTACAGGCTTTCCCAGTTCAATTCTCACTGAGCTTGATATCCTCGCTGACAACACTCCTTCACATGTGTTTTTTGCCTCTGCTCTAAATCAAGTCACCCCTTTCCAACAAACAGCAGCAAAGCTGCTGGTTTTCCTAACCGGCTGTGCCCTGGCAGCACAGATGGAGGGGAAGGGACAGATACGAGCACCCCAGGCAAGAACACCACAGAGTCCCACTATTCTTAGCTGAAGTTCAGCAGTTTTTCATGAATAAACACTTTTCAATGTGCCATGTGCATTTAGTCAATTTCTAGAGCTCTGAAATGGTTGTTTTTGACAATTCTGTCCAGTTTTATAGTTGTTTTTCAAGGGAGAGTTTGTGAACTCTTCATTCTACCACCACCAGAAGTCATGCCCTATTGACTATTCTTTTTGTTGTGGCAAAATACACACAATGCAAAACGTGCCATTCTAACCATTGTAAAGTGTACCATTCATCTACCTGAAATCACTACCGCTAAAAAAAATAATAAAAATAAAGTGTACCATTTGGTGGCATTTGGTACATTCACAGTGTTGTGCAACTATCATCACTATCTAGTTCCAGAATATTTTCATCACCCCAAAAGGAAACCCTATACTCTTTAAGTAGTCACTCCTCATTCTTCCCTATCCCTAGCCATGCCAACCACTAAACTGCTTTCTGTCTATGAATTTGCCCATTCTGGACATTTCCAGAATCATACATCACGTGGCCTTTTGCGTCTGGCTTCTTTCATTTAGTGTAATGTTTTCAAGGCTCATCCATGTTTTAACACGTTTTAGTTATTATTTTACTTTATTCTTTGTATGGCAGAATGATATTCCATTATATAGATACACCACAGTTTTCAGCCATTCATTTGTTGAAGGATACTTAAGTTGTTTCTACCTTTTGGCTATGGTAAATGGTGCTGCTATGAATGTTTGTGTGCAAACTGTGGTTTGCACACCAGTTTTTAATTCTTCTGAGTACCTACCCAGGATTCGAAGCACTTGGTCATTTGGTAATTTCTATGTTTTTAACTTTTTGAGGAACAGCCAAACTATTTTCCACAAGGGCTGCACCATTTCACATTCCCACTAGCAACGTGGAAGGGTTTCAGTTTCTCCATAGCCTTGTCAGCACTTGCTACTTACAACTTTTGAGTATAGCCATTCTAATGGGTATGAAGTGGTATCTCACTGTGGTTTACATTTCCCTAATGACTAATGTTGATCTTGTCGTGCACCTGTTGGCCACTTGTCTATCCTCTTTGGAGAAATGTTTATTCAAGTCTTTTACCCATTTTTATTAATACGGTTGTTGGTCTTTCATTATTGAGCTGTAAAAGTTCTTTATATGTTCTCAATACTAACCTCTTATCAGATATATTTGCAAATATTTTCTCCTATGGGTGATCTTTTCACTCTCTTGATAAGTGTCCTTTGACATGTAACAGCTTTTAATTCTGATGAAGTCTAATTTATCTTTTTTTTTTCTTTTATTGTCTGTGCTTTTGGTGTCTTGTCTAGGAAACCATATCCAAATCCTTGGAACAATTTTAAAGCTTATTATTTTACTGTACATTGTTCAAGGCTGAACTGTTTGCAAATATTTTGTCTTAGAAACCTCATCTAAAACTTCACTCCAGAAAAAAATATACCTTGGAAAAGAAAAATCACACACAACTATATTCTTTTTCATTTTAAATCTATTGTTTAAATGCGGAAATCTGTAGTGACACAGTGGTCGGAGACACAAACTGTGTTCAAAGGGAGCTTGAAGAAGCTCAAACCATTCTGAGCCAGTAAGACGTTATGTTTCACATAAGCACATACACCTCAGTCCAAGTGTCTTGGGGACCAACTATACAATAAGATTCCAAAATTAACTTTTATATAGAATACAATGATTATTAAGGACAAATAATAAAAATGGGCCAATTTGAATCACATTCAAGAGCATTTACAGTAACTATATCAACTTAGAAACAATGGAAAGATTTGTTTCAGGAGGAGTATTTTGTGAATGATATTGTTCAGAGATGCCTGAGCATAATGGAATAAAAAGTGACTGACTTTTTGGTTGTTTTATTATTGTTTTAAAGTTCTCTCCAGACAATATACCCCTTATTGTTTGCACCAAGAATAGACTGCTTCTACTGTCCTGTTATTCCTGTGTCATAACTTTTCTTGAAAAAAATAGTTCTCAGAGTGTGGTCCCCAGGCCAGAGCCTCTGCATCACCAGGGGACTTGTTAAAAATGAACATTCTTGGCTTCACTCAAGACCCACTGAATCAGCAACTCTGGGAGTGAAGCTCAGCAATCTCTTTTAACGAGCCTTCTGGATGGTCCTGATGTAGGTCAGGTTTTAGGACCACTGTTTTGGAATACGGAACCTGCCAGGCCTAGGAAACTGGGGTCTAGGGCACTGGTAAATCCGGTCCCATGAGATGGTACTGTAAGGCAGCAGAAGTGAAAGTGGCCACCAGCTCTAGGTTCTGGCAGACTGGGACATCTGTCCCTCCTGCTGTCAGTGAAGAAAAGTGTCCCTGGCTGGCAGATAGAATGTTTTAGCTTCTGGTCTCTCAAACAGTCTCCACGGTACAAACACTGACTCAGTTCAGAATCAAAGAAAGAGTCTTGGAGACTGTGGTTGCTAAGAGTGATGAGCTTTAATTTGGTTTGTTCATTTCTTTGGGGATCCCGCTGCTATGCAGCGCATAGCACTTGTGCCACCAGACTTGTGCTCACTGCTCCTCCTTGGGCTGTTTCTCTGTACAAACACACCACCTCTAGTGTTGGCAGCCCAGGGCTGTGATTCAGCCTCTGCAGGGAGCCCAGCACCCAGTGTGCTAAGAACAGAATTTTCCATCTCAACTTTATTTGAAAGAAGATTTCCCTTCTCTGCTTCATTCATCAGATACTAAAACTCTACTAAATGCCAAGGAATTGTGCAGTGGGCTGGGGTTACAGTGGTAGACAAACTGAGCTGGTCCCTGCTTTCAAAGTGCTCTTTCTCTAGAAGGAGAGAAGGGGATGTAAAAAATAAATACATATACAAATTGGGCAAAGTGTGATTATGATGCCTAACTGCTCCCTTCAGAAACACAGGGAGAAAATGATGCTTCCCACTCTCCCACTCATTTCGCCTACCTAAAGCTCTCTAAAGATGAGCTTTCTAAAACTTAATACCATGTGGAAAAAGATATGCATCTTTTCTATTGCCTTCAGGAACCTGCATCTAGGCTTCAGCTCATCACCGAGATCACATGCTAATATTCTAGAACATTTAATGAGAGAAGTAGTATGGTATATAATAATTATAACTGTTTTGATATTTATACCCTTTGGCCCTGTCACTTTTGGAAATCCCTCCAAGGGGATAATGTAGTCTTTTGAAAAAAAGCTATATCGCTTAAGATAGTCAGTGCAGATTTATACATTTGATAAACAAATTGACTATGCAGTTATTTTGCTAGTGTGAGTACATTGCTTGGTCTCACTGGGTGTCATAGGGTAAAATGGGGCAATAAATTCCATCTCAAAAAGTTTGTGTGGACTAAACATCTGTGAAATTATCTCCCTAGCACTGAGCCTGACATAGATCAGATATATTCTATACGGGTTCATATCACCTTCCCTTTCTAATTGTGTTATGTTTTATTATGTATTAATATATGAATATATGAAAAGATCTGTATAGTTTTTATATTGCCACCACTCCCCTCACGATGGACTGAATTCGGTTGGGGACTGTTGCCTCTTCTCCCCTTCCTGGCATTCTGAATGGTAGCATGCAGGTGTTGAATGACTGGACTGTCCTGACTTTGACCACTGTTGAGTGCCGTCCTTTCCTCAGTGCTAATCTGCTGCCTCACCTGGTTCCCAGGCCCTGCCCCCCCCCGGCCACCTGTGGTCCATGTGCTGGGGCAGGAGCCTCTGACCGCCTCAATGCTGGCCACAGCATCCCCATGTAACAGCAGCAGATGCTGGATGAATGAATGACCCCCGTGCTTGCAGAGAAAGAGAGGGCCAGAACCTGGTGCCAATCCGAACACCAGTGGCTGTTTTTTACTGGGATTCAATTTGGTTTTTTATTAACTATCCTCCCCACAGGAGAATGTTTGTTCTTGCTCATCTGAACAATGCATTGAAACCTGGCAGGAAAGATTAGTGGAAGAGATGCACAGGGCAAGGTGAGGGTTGAGTGGGGATGAAGAGCTTCCATGCCCTCTCCAAGGCATGCCATCCTCCAAGCACATCAATGTGTTCACCAACCTGGCAATTCCCCAAACTCTGTTTAGAGTTTCTACATGGGGTTTTCATTACCTGAGGACGGTTGATTAAATCATTGGCCATTGGTGATGGGACCAATTTCCAGTCCCCTACCCCTCCCCAGAGGTCAGGAGTGGAGCTGAAAGTTCCAACCCTCTAATCATGTGGTTGGTTTCTCTAGTGACCAGCCCCCATCCTAAAGCTATCTAGGGGTGCCATCATGAGTCCCCCACTTAGCATAAACTCAGGTATGGTCAAAATGGGCTCATTATGAATAACAAAGACACCTATAGCACTCAGGAAATTTCAAGTTTTAGAAGCTCTGTGCCAGGAACTGGGACAAACACCAAGTCTATATTTTTTATTATACCACACCCTCGTAATGGACACCTGGTTAGATTTTTCTTGAGAGTGACCCTGTTGGTTTGGAATAGTGATGAGTGCACAGTACACAGAGTTCTCCTAATTAGATCCCAGAGACTCATTTCTATGAGCATCATCTCCCTGGCTTGGCCCGAGGTTGGTGAAGTTGGCTGCATGCGTGTACAGCCACTGCTTAAGTCTGGGAACACAATGGGTACAGACCTTGGTGTCAAAGATCTTCCCTAGTAAGAGACAGAGAGAGACACACCTGACTACAGCGTTAGGTGTATTCCAATTGACTTCTAGACTTGGGGGCTATAGACTCTGTTGGTAGGGGATTTAGATGAGTGAAGCTTAACTAGGACCTTTGACAAGGACTGGTGGGTGCCTCCCAATGGAGAAAGGAGAAAGAACCCAATGAGCAAAAGCAGAGGCAAGGAAAAAGAGCCTTGGTAAGTAGATGAGGAGCTGGCATGGAGGTCAGGTCTACTTGGGGTAGGCATGGCCCCCTTGTCAAGGGCCTTGTTATCAGAGCAGTGATTTAAGCAGGGAGCTCTAGAGAGTTGTTATTAGATTTTGATTTTTTTGTTTTAGAGATGGGGTCTCTCTATGTTGCCCAGGCTGGGCTTGTAACTCCTGGGCTCAAGAGATCCTCCCGCCTCTGCCTCCCCAGTAGCCGGGACTACAGGCGTAAGCCACTGAGCCTGACTCAGAGCACTATTTGAAAACATAAATGTGACCATGCAACTTTCCTATTATGACTTCTTCAGTAGCTCCTCAAAGCCCCCAAATCTTCACATGGCTTACAGTGCGCTGCATGGTGTAGCCCCTGCCCACATTTCCAGCCTGAATTCATGCCCTCCACCCCACCCCCATGCTCTGGCCTCTCCTTTCCTTGAGTGTGCAGAAGCTGTCTCCAGTCCCTGAAATCTTTTCCCGCTTTCTCGTCTCGCTGGCTCCTTTTCCTTCAGGTTTCATTTTCAATGTCACCTCAGGGAGGTCTTAAGACCCTACTCTAAAACAGATGGCTCCATTATTTTCTACCACTTATGTCAATCTGTGATTTATGTATTAGTCTAAGAGTTGGCAAACTTTTTTCTTAAAGGGCCAAGGGCCAGATGGTACATACTGCAGGCTTTGCGGGCCACAGAGCTCCTGCCCTCGAAAGCAGGAAAGCAGCCGCTGCCAGCACTTAAAGGAATGAGCGTGGCTGTGTTCCAATACAATTTTTTCTATGGACACTGAAAATTTAATTTCATATGATTTTCACGTGTCACAAAATAATCTTTTGATTTTTTTTCAATTACTTCAAAATGGAAAAACCATTTTTAGATCTTGGGTGGTCCAAAAACAGGCGAGCGGGGCAGCCCGCAGACCTTGGATTATTTGCAGTTTACCATCTGCCGATAACATCCCGGTTAATTCGGCCACGGTTTGCTTCCCACAACACGGCGAGCACTGGGCGCGCTGGAACGCCCCTCCGTCCAGCACCGGGCCCCGTGCCGGGAGCCGGAGGCTCACTGCAGGTGACACCAGGCTACACAGCAGGGCTGGGCGGGGCTTGCGAGCACGGCGCTGCGGAGGCGGGGCGAAGCCGGAGCTGGCGGGGATACGGGGATGGGCGGGCCGAGCGCTGGCTTCCGGCGGAAGAGCGCGGGAGCGAGATGGCCACTACCAAGCGGGTGCTGTACGTGGGTGAGCAGGCGCGGGCGCTAGGCGGAGTCTGGGCGAACCAAGTCCCCTAGTGGGTCGCGGCGGGGACCAGGAGGGCGGTGAGCAGCTGTCAAGGCCAGGTCTTGGGGCTACATGGCTATGCCCCAAGCCCAAGACGTAACGATCATTCCGGCTTCCTTCCTAGCCCGCTAAGCTTTAATAGGGTCTGGAGGAGTTGTAGATGAATATTATGGTTCTCTAGATCTTCGTGCCCATTCATTTTATAGACATTCACTGCAGCGATGATTCCGCCCCAGTCCCTGCCCTAAAGGGAGGAGTTCCCAGACTAGCCAGGAAAAAAGTGGGAATAACCTCATTAGCACACTTTGATAAGTGCTGTGGTGGGGATGGACCATGATAACATGGGCCTGGGTGCGGGGAGAAGTGACCCATCCATCTGGAGAGGTGAGGGCAAACTTTCCGGATACGATGACGCTGGAGCTGATGAGCAGGAGTTAACCAGAGCAGAAACCCAAAGGTGCGAAATGGCCTGACACTTGGGGGCAAGTGGGTCATTTTTCAGGAAACCCAGGGAATTGGGGAAGCAAAGTGAAAAAAGCTGGAGCGGTGGTTAGCTCCAGGTGTAGAAACTGCTAATAAGTTTGCACTTTATCCTGAAGGCAGCGGGAAACCTTTGAAGGAATTTAAGCGGAGAAGTGATGATTCAAAAATCAGCACTTTCCCAAGGTCATTCTAGTTGGCTTCGTGGAATTAATAGAGGGAAAGAAGGCAGAGAGGCCAGTTATGAACCTATTGCAGTAATCCTGGGGCTAGATGAGGTTCTGAAGGAGGGGGGAAGAGAGGTGTGTGTTTTATGAGCGGTAGATGAGAGAGGGAAGGTTGTGTACCCAAAGAACTGGATGGAAGGACCCTTTCCCTTCCCTTGGCTAGCATGCTAACCAGGCTGCAGGGATTCCTGCAAGAGGATGGAGGACAATGGCTCACAAGGCCTTTGTCTTATTTGCAGGTGGGCTGGCAGAAGAGGTGGACGACAAAGTTCTTCATGCTGCATTTATTCCTTTTGGAGACATCACAGATATTCAGATTCCTTTGGATTATGAAACAGGTGAGTTCTTTTGGTATCTCTCATGTTTAGAATCCTCCTTCTAGGAAAAGAACTTTTAAAAAAATTAAAGTCACATCACAATTTTAAATGTGCATTCTAAATATGGTTAGTATGCAGTATAAGAAAGTTCACATGGGTGCCTGGTGGGTATGACAATGATCTTGATGCAGAAGAAATGTTCTGAGGCCATGTGGTTGTTAGCTGTAAATATTTTGCAGAGTCTGTCCATCTCTTTGGTTTGAGATAAGAAATTTTTCAATAGACCAGTAGGAAGGTGGATTTTAAACTACATCAACACCTGTTTTTTCAAACTACCTGCTGGGTACTTTATCCCACCTGCTCCCTTCTTAACAGCTGTGCTATTAAACAAGGCAGCAAGAAAGCCTGGTCCCACAGTGAGGTGGGGGGGGGGGCCGTGGCTTCTTCACAGCTGGATGGGTTTTCCTTTAATTCTTATCACAATTACAGTTCAGTTCTATTTTAGCTATGTTGTCATTTTTAAGATTGTCATTTTAGGCCCAGCTCTATGATCAACCTTGCATATGATTGTTAGCAAAGTCTTTAAACTCACTGGGCCTAAGGAATTTTTATTTGCAGAAGCAATGAAGTTATATTGGCTTTCTAAGGGCCCTTTGAGTCTCCAAGTTCTATAATTAACACTGTTGTGCTTGGCTTTTCCAGTTAGATCAGCATTTTCCTGAGTTAAAGACTGAGTATCCTTCAGGCTTTAGGATTCATGCTTTATGAACGTTGATGCACAAAATGTATATTTGGGTGAATAATTGATAGGTTAAATGACTTCATTTTTTTAGTTGCCTTGCCAGGTTAAGATTTAAAGTCTAAGTTTGGCTTTGATAGAAGAAATAAATGCTTATTTTAAAGATTAAAAACATAGTTCATGGCCGGGCATGGTGGCTCACGCCTGTAATCCTAGCACTCTGGGAGGCCAAGGCGGGAGGATCGTTTGAGCTCAGGAGTTCGAAACCAGCCTGAGCAAGAGTGAGACCCTGAATCTACTAAAAATAGAAAAAAATTAGCTGGACAACTAAAAATATACATAGAAAAAATTAGCCGGGCATGGTGGTGCATGCCTGTAATCCCAGCTACTCGGGAGGCTGAGGCAGAAGGATTGCTTGAGCCAAGGAATTTGAGGTTGCTGTGAGCTAGGCTGACACCATGGAACTCTAGCCTGGGCAACAGAGTGAGACTCTGTCTCAAAAAAAAAAAAAAAAAATATATATATATATATATATTTCATTATTTAGCTGTGTCCACTAAAAAACAGTTTATTGCTTAAAATGTTGTTTAAGAAGAATTAAAGAATTAGATTCCTTCTTCCTAAACAGTGGGTAGAATTTCTGGTGTCTGGATATGGCATGTAACTGATTTCACTTTCTTTGTTACTGTTTCTTCCCATTGCCCCACAAGGTAATTACTTTCTTTTTTCCTTTTTGCAGAAAAGCACCGAGGATTCGCTTTTGTTGAATTTGAGTTGGCAGAGGTGAGAAAAGTCTGTGCTGCCTGTGTTTAATCTTTGGTTTGTGTTATTGTTACTGATTACAAAGGAAGTTGTTCTCCATTTGGGTAGGTTTCTGGGCCTTGGTCTAATGGGTCCAGACCAGAAGTGGTGTTTGAAAGAAAGTTTCTCTCAATCAGACAGTAGAATGTGAATAATGTCTCAGACCTTCTGCTAGGCTCTGTTCATTGAGCATTCTTGCCTGGCAGCACTGGTGATTATTTCTTATGCCTTCAACTAGGTGGCAGATTGCTGCACTGCCAGCTCTAAAGTCAGGCAGGAAGTATGAAGTGACATTTTCCTGGTTGTTTTTGGGTTTTTTTGTTTTTACTACTGAATATGTGTTTAGACACTACAAGAAGCATTCGGATGCAAGCCTAAATTTATACCTTATCTTTCCTTGGCAGGATGCTGCCGCAGCTATCGACAACATGGTATGGCGGGAAATCCTCATCCTAACTGAAGTTGCTTTTTGGTGGTACAGAGGGTCCTTATTCATTCATTGTCGTTTTTCTAAATCTAAATCTTCACAGTTATTAATACAGAGTTGCATGGGGAAGTAAAAATTGTCAACATGTGAAAATATTCACTATGAATCAATCACTTGTAAATCCTTTCACATTTAACAATAATGCAAGTCCCAATCATCCTTGTTGGCCAGTCTCTCACTGGCTGCCCTGTGTCTAGGATAGTAAATTGCAAACACAATGTAAATTGATTGCACGGTGAAACTGCATATTTTGCAAAAGAGGCAGGATTTCATGAAGTTTTAGACCAGTTAACACTTGAGAAGAGAACTTTAGTAAGGATAATGATAGGTAAAAATCACTGATACAAATGATTTGCATATCCTGGAAATGCCCTTGGGAAAAATGATGACACTCTTCAGTATCTGTGCCCTCCTTGAGATCCTTATAATTTTCATGTGTGATATGAAGTGCAAAGATAGCATATAAACTGTTGATAGAATTTTGTTGGAAAAAATACCTCAAACTAGTCAGCATCTGTTACATCTTTGTTCTACAAATTAGTGCATAGTTAAATGTGATTATTTGTAATAAACTTATTTTCATTATTTTCAGTTTCCTCACACTAAAGTCCCAAACCTCTTTTAATTTTCACTTTTTACCATGAAATTTTTGTCACTGCCTTAAGTGGATACCCATGAAGTGACCTTTTCTGGTACCAGTTATCTCTGGATAATGAGATTCTCCTTTGTTCTGTGTGCTTTGTTACACATTCACCAAACATATTCCTAAGCTGTCAGAAAGTGATCATTTTTCACCATTTCAAAGCTGATCCTTACTTGTGAAGGTGAACTAGGTATTGGGAAACTGCATTATCCTCGTAATTTCAGAACACTCTGAACCCAGAGTTACTTTTAGTGGTACAGGTCTCTGTCTGCTGGCATTGCAAGAAAGGAGGTGTGTGGTGGCTCAAGGGAGGAAGTTCCCTGTAAGCCACAGGCTGCTTTGTGGTGGGTACATAGCTTGCTCTCAGGAGCCTAGGGATTAAGGGAGGACAAATGTC
>CAUYRT010072583.1:0-25955 GCA_963574885.1 Lepilemur ruficaudatus
AGATGACATTTTAAAGTCATTGTTTGATGCTAAGAAAGATCCAATTGAAATGTGGAAAAATGCAGTAGAATACCCATGCCTTCGGCAACATACCCCAAAAAAAGCTTTCTTGCTTTTCAACCACTTATTGCTGCAAATCTATATTCTTCTACTTAACCCAAATCAAGACACCCTCAAGGTCACAAATGACTGATACCCATCTAGAGGATCAACTGAAACTGGGGACTGCATCCTGCAACCAGATATTCAAATGCTTTCCAACAAAAAGCAGACACAACAAAGTCACTAAAAGGTTATTTAACTTTAAAATTAACAAATAGGTTTCATTTTATGAAATTATTAATTACATAGTAGCTATATTTTTACAAAATAATGTACATTTTTAAGTATATCTAATGGAAGTTTCTTGAATGTGGCCTTATTTGATTACAGCTAAATTAATGCAGCCTTCCAACTTGAAAAGGTTCCCCACCCCTGTAATAGACTATCCAGTAAAGAGCATGTAAGGGAGGTTACCAATGAAACCATATAATTTATCAGCCAAACCAGAACACTTTGAAGAGTGCTAAACTACTAAACTGAAGGGGACACCAGCATAACAGGCACAAAGTTTGGTCCAGACAAACTGACTCAATAGCTCCTCACCTATCTCTAACTACTGGACACTACAGGTAGTTTCCAAAAAAGAACTTTTGACATACCAAATTGGCTTAGGTCAGTTTGCAATAGCTGGAATTTATATATGTATATATACACATACATATATAAATGTATATACATATGTATGTATATGTGTATAAATGTGTGTGCATGTGTACATATGCACGTATCCATACACATATATATGCATGTATACATACATACACATATATACACACACAAATTCTAACAGTTACAAACTCTTTTATGTATGTCTGTATATATCTATGTTTTTATATATATACCATAGGGGTGGAAAAATTCCACTTCTATCCTCTTAGGGTCCCAACTGGATCCAAGAATTAAATTGATATAGAATAGATTAATAGGAAAAGAGCATACACATTTATTTAATACATGCCCTATGTGGCACGGGAGCCCTCATAAAGAAATGAAAACAAAAAGAGGCAGAGTCAGTTACTTATATACTGAATTGGGTAAAGAAAATGTGACTAAATTATGCTGGGAGGCTTAGAAGATAAGAGTTATTCTAACAAGATCTGCACGGTATTCTCCCAGTCTCAACTTCTCATCCCTGAAGATAAGGACGTTGCCTTTGCTTCAAGTGCAGGGAGAGTGTCTTTCACACAGGAGTTTCATCTTTTGCTCTTATAATACAGCGTGAAGGTCAAAGTGATCTTTTTGCACCTGCTGTTTTTCAAATGTCTTTAAGTTAGTAGTTGATATGCTAGCATAGTATGTTTTAACTCCTTCAATACATATATAAATATGAAATATTACAAACTCTTTTATGTACATATATGCACATATGTTTATATATACGTTAATTTTTCAAAAATCAAAATAAAATCTGCTATTGAGCGTTGTTTTTTAAATAACTTGATCATCGTTTCAGATATGTAGTCTTCATTGGGAACAACTGAAGATGTGTTTTTAGCATCACTTCGTTCTGAAAAGGCACAAACCCCCAAGAACAAAACGAGAGACTTTTTTTAAGGTAGGATAATTCTATTACCTGTGTTATTTATCTTCAATATGTATTCCAGTTCTCTATTATTTGGCACAACAGAAAATGCAGAACTCAATGCTTTCCCAAAACTCTGTCAAGGCAGATGAGCGAGCCCTGCAAACAGGAGCTACTCTCTGGGTGTCTGTTCTCTACATATCCAATCCCCGAATCTCCCTCTTTATATGGAACAGTTCCCGAAGGAAGTATGTTTCAGAAGCCATATGAAATTTCCTCCATTATAATTCCACGAAATGAGTAAATATGACTAGAATTCTCACTATCTTCTACTTTGGTGTGATTTCTTCAGACTCTAAAATTTGAAGCCAAACGATTACCATAAAATCATCAGAATTTTCGCATGTATTTGTGTCTGAAAATCTCGAAAATTACTGACTGCTTCTCTATTTCCTATCTGGAAAGAAATCTATTATCTCACATTTCCCAAAGCAGTTGCCAATGGCCTTTCACCAGAAGAGGTTCTGGGTGCGCGTGTCCGTCAGCGTCCGAGTTTCCAAATGCAAGGTGACAGCAGAGTCATCAGTAGAAAATACAGACTAGGTGTGACTTCCCATTTGAATGGCTTCACACTGGAAGGCAGGGAAGAGTGAGGACGTGCAACGTGGAGGAGACAGAACCGCTCAATCCCTTAGTGTCTGTGATGAAACTAACATTTACATTCACAACAATTTTTTAAAAATAGATTCTGTGACTGTAATGACAAAGAATAATTCAAAAGCAGTTTGCTTTTAATAGAAGTTGGAATGCAGTCAACAGAATTATGTGATCTTTTTGGAGGCTTTAATGAAAAGGGTATTGGGTTTATTTCCTGTTTCATGGATTTTTTTAATGCTATTTCTACCAAGCATAGTTATTTTCCCATCCCTATTATCAGCATCAACAACAACTCTGACGGGAAATTGTCTGTGGGTTGAATGAACAAATGGAAGGACTATCGAGGTTCAGGGAATTCTAAACTGACGATTTGCCTCCCCCTCCAGAAAACCCCCTCATGCTGCTTCACTCTCTCTTTGCTCCTCTTTTTTTTTTTTTTCTTGGTCTTTCTTGAATTCCTTTATCCTAGGTGCACAGAAATAAGCTGATGGCATTCTGCTCATGGCACAACAGCATCACTAGTTTACACACTTTATTCTCTTTTCTTTTATTTCGTTTTTCTGTTTTGTCTCTCTGTCCCCACTCCCATTTTCTCCTCCATCTCTAGTCACTGACTTCATTATATTTAAAATATTCACTCTCATACACAATTCTTATGTGCATTTAGATAAATAGGTATCTTTGAAATATGTTTTTTGAGTTTTATAAAACTTCATAAATGATATAGGATTTCAATCTTTGTTTTTCTTACTTTTTTTTTTTTTTTTTACTATACACTGCTCTTGGGTTCCAACCACATTGTCACCTGTCAACGTCGTCGACTCCTTCTGATAGCAGTATGGTATTGCACCGTGTGTTTACACCACAGTTTAAATGCCAGTTTTCCCAAAGGCAGTCATTTATCACAGATCAAATTTTGCCCTATAGAATTGCTGCAGCGAGCGTCCTGAAACACATCTCTTTATGGGTCTGTGCCTGAGTTTCTCCGAGGACTACACACTGGCACCGGCTTGTGACATTCCAAGGACTCCTCTATATTTAATGTCACTAAGCACTGCCAGGATATCACGATAATGACTGAGGGGTTCCCACCCCCTCAGCCCTCCCCTTCTCAACGTGACTTTCTCATTTTTGACATTTGGCAAAATTGGTGATATTCACAAATTTAATTTGCATTCTCTTGAATATCTCTCTTTGGATACTTATTAGCCATTTGGTTTCCCCTTCTCCGAATTACCTGTTCCTCGTCTTTGCCCAATTTTCTATTGGCTTTCTTTCCTTTTTCTTAAAAGGACATTTTCTTTATGCTCTAGATATTTCATCCCTTCTTATATTTTAGACATTGAGAATATCTTCTCCCAGTCTATCACCATATCTTAATTTGGTTACAGTAAACTTTGTTAAACAGAAAAAAATTAATTTGTGGTAAAAGTCAAATGGATGAAGTTTTACCTGTTAGGTTATACTTTGGGGAATCTAAAATTCTTCCACAATTCAAGATCATAAATGTATTGTCATATGTTTTGTTTTATTTAGTTTAATTTTTTTCCAGAATATTATGGGGGTACAAGCATTTTGGTTACATGAATTACTTTTGTACACTTTACGTCTAAGTGATGTGTGTTCATCACCCAGATTATTTTTATTATTTAAGTCTTTAACTCATCTGAGGCCTATATGGTGTTAAGTAGTGATTCAGTTTTATTATTGCTCTTTATAAAGAGTCATTTTCTTCATCATCATCTATTAACAGTCCATCCTATACCTACTGATTTGCAATGTCAGACTATCACATGCTGAACTCCCATATATATATGGTCTATTTCTAGTCCTTCATACTGTTCCTTTAGTCAATTCTCTTTTCTTGCACCAGTATCATACTGCATTTATTTCTTTGTAATTGATCCCAAGGATTGATATGACACATTCCCCATTTTTGGTCTTAAAAACAGTTTATATTTATTTAGAGACTTTTGTTTATCCATGTAAATTTTAGAAAGCCAGTTTCTTAAATTTCATAAAAGAATCATCCAGAAATTCTAAGATAAATGGCATTCAATTTAAGGTTAATTTGGGAAAGAAAATTAGGTTTGTCTTATGTTACATGATCTCATCCTTGAATATACCATATCTCTTGACTTATTTACATCTTTAATAATTTTTAAAAATTTTTTCTACTTGTGCATTTTTAGATTTATTCCTGAACACTTTATAGTTTCTGTTGCTATTATGAAAAGAATCTTATTTTATCATATTTTCTACTTTTTATTATATTTTGTTGAAGAATGGTATTGGCTTTTATATATTGAATTTGTATTCATTATTAATTATGTAGATATTTTCTTTCCTTCATTACTTCTTTTTTTCTCTTCCTGGGATTCATATTAAAGGGGCATTAACATTTCTACCTCTACTTTTCATGTCTTTTCATTTTCCTTTTATTCTTTCCATTTTTTTTTACCCTTTCTGATGTCTTTGCAAAGAGTTCTTCAACTTGATCTTTCAACTCACTAATTCTTACATCAGGTTCATTCATTCTGCACATTTGCATTTAACCCATCCATTGAGTTCTCATTCCAACAGCCCAGGCACTAACTGAAGCCCACGGAGTGATCCTAATTGATACCACATGGTGTAAAACAATGACTCAGGTGAAGTCTTCCAGAATCCCTAACCCACAAAGTTGTTTGACATAATACATTTTTTCTTAAAGATGCCACAAAGTTTGACATAGTTTTTTACATAGCAGTAGATAACCAGATCATTATAAAACAGTAGTAAAGAAGCCAGAGAAACAAATCCCCATCTAGATTTTGAAAAGAAAACAAAAATAGCCTAAAATTGGTTTAATCTGGACTCTGAAAAAATAAAAAATAAAAACTCCACTCTTACCTCTCAACAGCATCACAGGAGTCATAACATCGGAGAAATGCCAAGCTTCCAGGGGCCTCTGACATCTCTAGACTCATCTGTGTGGATCATTCGGGGGGCACTTCCGATCATAGTGCTATGGCCTGTTTATTAACTGAAGTAGCTAGCCTCATTACGAATACATCAAAATGTGCTTGGGTTTGCTCTTTGCATTCTCAGAGTGATTTTTAAAACACCTTTTTGATATGCTAAGAGCCTCTAATGAGGACAGAAACCATCAATTCAAAATAGCATTAAGCTGCAAAAAGAACAGCTATCTCTTTTGCTGTTAGTTGACAGTCTATATACAGGGTTTGAAGAACCGATCATCATTCATCAGCAGACCTCACTGAAGAAGACAACCTACAGTGACATTTAAAAAAAATATATGTATTTGCCTTTAATTTACCCCAATTTTGTAAAATTCAAGTTGCCCAGGAGAGAGCAATGAGTGCTGATGTGAGGGGAGGAGCGTGGAGACTGTAGAATTGCTAGCCCCAGCACAGCACGTGGAAAAAATGCTGAGGTCCCTGGGAAAGGTTTTTCTTTTCCTGCTTAGCCTCAGTTTCTTCAAATCTAAAAGGAAAATCATAATACCCAATTCTCAAGGCCAATGTGAGAATTTATTTCTAAATTGCCTGGCACACAGAAGCACTCAATAAATGGTAGCTGTCACTTTTACTATCATCATTATCATTAAAAAGGTAGGAATAAATCTCAGCAATGCAGAACAGGGTTAAAACCTAGAGAGAACATGGAAAAAAGCATTTTCTCCACATGTCACTTCAAAACCAGTGAGGTTATAGATTAACTAGAAAAATCCCAGAAATACCATAACTAAGTCACTTGGGGCATAAGACCTGAATCCGAGAAGTCAGTTAAGGCAAAATACCCACATGAAGTCAAGAAGATGATGAGCTCAGGTAGATAGCAAATTTTAAACTGCATAGCCCATCTCATTTTCTATAGCATTTTTAAAGGGCAATTTGCCTTGATTATACCCATTATAATAATCAGGGCCAGGGAAATCCTTTGGTAAAGGGCAATAAAAAATAAAATGGAAGGGAGAGATACTGTCATCAAAAATTCCTCTTGAAGGTGGTATTCACTAACTGGAAAGCATACTTTGATTAGTGTAGCAGACATGGTCATTGTTTAGCAGAGGTCCTCTTAGATCCTTCTGCCAGTTGCTTTGTGTCCCTTCTCCCCAGCTTCAATGCGCACTTGCCTTTCAGGGTCCACTGCCGTACCTCTTCTTTGAGAGACTGCCCTCGGGCAACTGGACCCTCTGCCTGTGCATAGGGAAAGCTTCAAGTACGTGAGACTTTTAACCCATTAAGTTGGTCCTTGGCCAAGGATTGATGATTCCAGAGCAAGGAAGCCCAGATTTCTTGCCTCAAGTCACAAACTATGAGGTGTGATTTATATTCCACCAGATCAAAGCAAGTCTAGGACTTCACCTGAGGCTGCACCTTTGCTTGGCTTCTCCCCCTGGTATGTTCTGCTTCCCTCACTTCCTTTCCAGTTTCTCCTGGGAGCACCTTACATAAATCACCTGCACTTGAATCCTCATCTCAGCATTTGCTTTTGGGGAATCCAACCTAAGACAATGAGCCACTTAGGTGCTGGCTGCAACCTCAAAGGCATGCATAAGTAACACAAGATAATCATTATTTGTCTTCTAAAATTGGCAGGTCCTGTTAATTGGAGGACCTTTTTCCCCCAGTGGGTTTGAGAATATAAATTTCATAGTAGTTTCTGAGGCAGAGCTAGTGATTTTTATGATATAACCACCCCTCCCACACATACAAATCATATCTTCTATGAAATAATAAATAACGTCTATGTCACAGTCTAAGCTGTTGATACACCAAGAACATTCCTTTTGCGGAACTGGACCACGTGCTGAGTTTTTCATCAGGATGGACAAGAAGCATTAAACAGCTTGCTTTTGTGCACCTACACAGGGACAGAGGGTATGGTCACATTTCCCTGTGGTTACACACGTGAAAGACAAGACTTTAAGTAGTAATCCACAAGGCAGAATGGAAAAATAACAGTAATAATATTGGCCTAATCTAAATCTATTTGTTCTCCTCTTTCATTAATCTGTTAGTTAAATTTAAACAGAAGTCTCAAATACTGTTTATCAAAGTCTAACATAACTAAAACATTTGCTTCCCTTCTTCCTTCAATGATCAAATTCTGCCCTCTATCATCCCAACACCCCAGCAGCTCTTTTCCCACCTTTCCCCGTTCTTCCTCTGGGTGTCCTCCCACCTTCCCATAATTGAAGGCTGATGTCATCTTGCAAGAACATGCACGCTCTGTTTTCAGAGGTTCTGTCATCAATACAGCTGCCTGGCATCCTGTCATTGCCCATCTCTGTCAGTTAATACAGGAAGACAAACCTTCAGTGACATAATGCAAATATATAACCTTCCTGGAGACTTTCTCCCTGAATGTCAAGGTCTAAGTTGCTTGAAATAGTACATTGCCCACTTAGACAGCTGTTACCTACTCTAATGTGTGTCACAGAAACAAATGAAAATAATCTTGGCCTCATTTGCTAAGAGAATATGCAATTTCTAGAGTGGAGTGGCATTCTCAATCAAAGGTCCCACAAGAACAAATGCCTTTGGAATTCTATAATCCATACATCTAGGAGGAGCCCTCAACAGAAGTAAAATTTAAAATTCAGTGAGAAAAATTCTCTTAGTGTTCCAACAGACAATATGGGTTTTCCATGATCCATACCACACCCCAACTGAAGGGCAAAGGAAGTCTACTCTTCCCATTTTAATCTGAAGTCAGGTAATGTGATGCCTCAGATTTGTTCTCTTTGCTTAAGATTGCTTTGGCTATTTCAGCTCCTTTTTGTTTCCAAATTAAGCATAGAATTATTTTTTCTAGATCTGTGAAGTAGGATGTTGCTATTTTGTTGGAAATTGCACTGAATCTGTAAATCACTTTGGTCAGTATAGACATTTCAACGACGTTGATTCTACCAATCCATCAGCATGGGATGTTTTTGTATTTGTTTGTGTCATCTATGATTTCTTTTATCAGTGTTTTGTGGTTCCCCTTGTAGAGATCTTTCACCTCCTTGGTTAAGTATATTTATTTCATTTTCTTTGTAGCTATTTTAAATGGTATTGAGTCCTTGATTTGAGTCTCAGCTTCACTGTCATTAGTATATAGAAAGGCTACTGATTTGTGTACATTGATTTTTGTAACCTGGCACTTTGCTGAGCTTATTTATCAATTCTAGGAGTCTTTTGGTGGAGTCTTTAGGGGTTTCTAGATACAATATCATATTGTCAGCAAACAGGGTTAGAAAAGACAAAGATGATCATTATATTATGGTAAAGAGAGCAATTCAACAAGAAGACATAATAACTCTAAATATATGTGCACCTAACAAAGGAGCTCCCAGATTCATAAAGCAAATTATACTAGATGTAAGTAAAAAAAAAAAAAATACACAGTAGCATCATAATTGCCAGAGACTTTAACACCCTGACAGAGCTGGACAGATCATAAAAGCAGAAAATCTATTTTTAAAAAAAACCACTGTATTTAAATGGAACTCTAGAACAAATGGACCTAACCAGACATTTACAGAACATTCTACCCAAAAACTACTGAATATACATTTCTTCTTGTCAGCACATGGGACATTCTCCAAGACTGATCATATCTTTGGCCACAAAACAAGTCTTAAAAAATGAAAAAAAAAAAATCAAAATCATACTATGTATCTCCTCAGACCACAATAGAATAAAACTAGAGGTGGGGTGTGGTGGCTCATGCCTGTAATGCTAGCACTCTGGGAGGCTGAGATGGGAGGATCACTTGAGCTTAGGAGTTCGAGACCAGCCTGAGCAAGAGCAAGAACCCATCTCTACTCAAAATAGAAAGAAATTAGTGGAATAACTAAAAATATATAGAAAAAAATAGCCAAACGTGGTGGCACATGCCTGTAGTCCCAGCTACTCGGGAGGCTGAGGCAGGAGTATTGCCTGAGCCCAGGAGTCTGAGGTTGCTGTGAGCTAGACTGATGCCACGGCACTCTAGCCTGGGCAACAGAGTGAGATTCTGTCTCAAAAAAAAAAAAAAAAAAAGTATAAAACTAGAAGTCAATTCCAGGGGAAACACTCAAATCTGTACAAAGTCATGGAATTAAACAACCTGCTACTGAATGATCCTTGGGTTAATGATGAAATTAAGATAGAAATCAAAAGATTCCTCGAACTGAATGATAAGGGGGACACAAGCTTTCAAAATCTATGGGATACAGCAAAAGTAGTCCTACGGGGAAAGTTGACAGCCTTAAATGCCTGCCTCAAAAAGACAGAAAAATCACAAATTAACAACCTAATGGCACATCTCAAGGAACTAGAAAAAGAAGAGCAAACTAAACCCAAAGCCAGCAGAAGAAAATAAATAACAAAGCTCATAGAACAAAATGGAAATAAACAAACAAAAAAATTACAAAGGATTAAGGGAACAAAAAGTTGGTTCTTTGAAAAGATAAACAAAATTGATAGACCATTAGCCAGATTAACCAGAAATAGAAAAGAAGGACTCAAATAAGCTCAATCAGAAACGAAAAAGGAGACATTACAACTGATACCACAGAAATACAAACTACCATCTGTGAATGCTACGAAAACCTCTATGCACACAAACAAGAAAATGTACAGGAAATGGATAAATTCCTGGAAACACACAACCTCCCAAGTCTCAATCAAGAAGAAATAGAAATCAAGAACAGACTAATAACAAGCAGCGAGGTTGAAGCAATAATAAAAAAATCTCCCAACAAAAAAAAGTCCCAGACCAGACAGATTCACAGCTGAATTTTACCAGACCTGCAAAGAAGAACTGGTACCTATTGCACAGAAATTATTCCATAACATCGAGAGGGAGGGAATCCTCCCTAACTCATTCTATAAAGCCGGTATCACCTTGATGCCAAAGCCAGGAAAGGACACAATAAAAATAGAAAACTATAGATCAATATTCCTTATAAACATAGATGCAAAAATCCTCAACAAAATACTAGCAAACTAAATTCAACAGCATATCAAAATAAAAAAAAAAAGATAATTCCCCATGATCAAGTGGGTTTCATCCCAGGAAATGCAAGGATGATTTAACGGTGTAACATATGCAGATCAATACATGTGATTCATCACGTAAACAGAAGCAAAAATGAAGACCATATGATCATCTCAGTAGATGCAGAAAAAGCATTCAATAAAATCCAGAACCCTTTCATAATGAAAACCTTCAACAAACTAGGCATAGAAGGAGCTTACCTCAATATTAGAAAGGCCATATATGATAAACCCATTGCCAACATCATAGTGAATGGGGAGAAGTTGAAAGCTTTCCCCCTAAGAACTGGAACAAGACAAGTGTGCCCACTGTTACCACTTCAACTCAACAAAGTACTAGAAGTACTATCCAGAGCAATCAAGCAAGAGAAAGAAATAAAGGGTATCTAAATTGGGAAAGAGTAGGTCAATCTTCCTGTTTTAATCAAGTTCTTCTCTCCTCTCTCCTCATCTCTGCTCTCTTACCCCTTCATGCAGGTTCATTACACCAGTGCAAGTAATCTAGATGCACTAAAGTTCCAAAATACCAAGACATACAAACTTATTTAAGCATACTATTAGACTTACCTACAATTGCTCCTCATGGCCACTTTGGCCACCAATATCCCTAGTCTTCCCTTTTTCCTTTCACTCAATAAACATTTCTTAACTATTTATTGTAATCAAGCACTTGATAACTCCTGAGAGAAACACCACAATGAATCACAAAGGGCCAGTTCTCAATGAATTTGCAACATAGTGAGGAACTAAGACATGTATACACACAAAATCAGTCAGAGACTACATTGTTTTGATGATCCAGAAGGATTTCAAGAAGAAGGTAACAATTATAAGAAAAGATAGAGGAAGAAGGTTGTAGTAATTTTCTTATTGCAGATGCAACAAATTGCCACAAACTTAGTGGCTTAAAACAACAAATTTTCTCTTGTATAGTTCTGGAGGACAGAAGTCTAAAATCTATTTTAGGGAGCTAAAATCAAAATGAGAGCAGGTGAGGTTCCTGCTTGAAGCCAATCCTTGCTTCTTATAGCTTCTAAAGGCTGCCTTGGCAATCCTTAACTTGTAACCACTTCACTCTGAAATCTCCGCTTCTATCTTGACAACATCTTCTCCTAATCTGGTCTCCTATTAAAAGGAGACTTGTGATTACATCAGACCCACCTGGGGAATGCAAAATAATCTCCCCATCCCAAGATCTTTAACTAAATTACATCTGCGAAAGCTTCATTTGCCACATACAGCAACATACACACAGATTCCAGGGATTAGGACATGCACATCTTTGGGGGCTGTGGGCGGTGGGAGGAGGGGGCATGAATTATTCAGTTTACCACAGAGGTGTTCCAGACTCAGGAAGATTTCTAATCACAGTCATGGAAGCAGGTGAAGATACCACCCTTGAGGAACGACAGCAAGGTGAAGGGTGTGTTCAATGGAGATAGGGAATCTTCAAGTGTGTGATAGGACAAAATGCTGCTAAGGGAGCTAAAAACTGTATTTGACGACAACAGAAAGCAATCAAAAGTGCAGAATAGAAGATTGATTTTAAAAATTAACATGACAGCAATATACACAATGGTTTGCAATAGGCATCTCAAATGTAAATGTTACAGAGGCCCCGCAGGTACCTTAAATGAGTGCGATGCTTAGTGTGAGGAGAACACAGTCCTGGCAGCAGCGTGGAGGTCAGGAGGGCACAGGGCGCCCTTCTAAAAAGGCCGGCACTGGGCAGCCCAGGCCACTTGCTGCCCAAAGGATGGGGACCCAGTGGTGTCAAAGCACCCGATTTTTCAAAAGAAATGAGAAATCAGGATTTTATGTAACATCTTTGAGATTTTAAATATTAATAACTAGTTTCTCTTGTAAAAAAAAAACATTATAACGTTGAAAACACAATGTCTGTGAACCAAACACAGCTCAGAGCTGGCAGTTTGCAGCTTCTGGATTAGGGGAAGACAAGACCAGTCCGCAGACTTCACCCAAGACTCAGGGCCAGTCTTTGCTCTGTACGTGGAAGTGCTACTGGAACACAGTTCAAGACCTAATCCCTAAACTGGCCCTTCACAGATTTCCACCTGCCAAAATACTCACCTGTCGTCTAGTTGGGGAAACAGAACATTGACACAAGAGGATAATTGACTCCAAAAGGTTAGATATGCTAATGTCAATGAGTGTTTCATCAACAATTGCTACAAAATTCAAAAGTATACTTTGATAGTTTGGCCTGGGGGGAAGCTTTTTGGATAGCGTATTTCCCCACGGCTGATCTCAGGTTTCGGGGCCCCGTTCTTACACGTTCAATCAAAGTTCTTTGTTATTGCAGCAGATGTGGCTGTGGGTTACTCTATAGCCAATCCCATCCCTGGCTTTTTCTTACTGATGGAACCTATTCTGTGCAAGAATTTGTACCCACGTGTGTCAGAAGCCGGGCCCTCCCCAACTCTGGGGACAAATCTTGTGTAGGGTAAAACAATCGTGGCAATTACATTCCCCTCTTCAGTGACTGGTTTCAGGCCCAACAATGCTTTTCTGACCATTGAAATGGGAAGGCACGTCTGTGGGGCGACTTACAGAGGAGCGTTGTAGCCTCTCATCAAGGGACAGGCACTCTCTCAGACACTGGATGTCGCTGCGTGATGTTCGGTGTTGCTGCAGCCATCTTGTGTCCGTGCTAGGGCACGCATGAGAAGCGGAACCAACATGCTGAAAACGGCTTGGCCAAAAGATGGCACGCACCTGTGTCAGTGGTGATGTCAGCTGCCAAAAGTTAACACAGGAACACTACAAATGTGACATGTGGTTGATTGCTTTAATAATCACAACAAAGGAAATACACTGACTTTTATAGCAATGACTATAAAAGTCAGGCCTCTCAGCACCAAAGCCAGATTGATGGTAAGAACAGCAAGAAAAGTGAGAAAGAAGAGAACAGATGAGTGTAGTGAAGTGTCAAGGGAGCAATTAAAACAGGAACTGACTGCAGAGGCTTGAGGCAGTAATAATGGCAGCAGCGCCAGCAACAGCAGGAGGATACCAACCGCAGCAGCACAGGAAAGGGGCCGGCTACACCTGCTTCAGGCCGTGAGGACATCGCTAAGAGCACACGAGTCCCTCCAGCCCAGCAATCTGGAGGCTGTTGAGAGAAAAGGAAAAGATTTAAAACAAAAATAAACAAACAAAAAACTTCATTAACTGCCTACAGAACCTCAAATAGTGTCACCCTGAAACTTGTCCTACCTAGTAGCAAAATCTGGGGACATTTAGTGAATGGGAATGTTGATTTCCAGCCATTTAGTAGCAAGCTAAATTCTATCAACTCAAACTTTGAAATAACTAAGATGCATAGCTGCCAAAGAGGGCACGTGCAGTGATAAGTTAAATGACAATACAGTGAGTAAAACAATTGGGTCCACAAGTGGAAGCACAAAGCAAAAGAACAAAGACAAGAAGAAGCAGTAAAAGCTATATTCATCTTAAAAGAGAAAGTTGAGCTTTTTCTGCAATGCAAGTGGAATACAGTCATGCATCGCTTAATGATGGGGCTACGTTCTGAGAAATGCATCCTCAGGAGATTCTGTCGTTGTGCAAACATCATAGAGTGTCTTACACACATCTAGATGGTATAGCTTACTACACACCTAGGTTATGATGGTATAGAGGCAGGGCTATAAACCTGTATGTATAAGCATGTTACTGTACAGAATACTGTAGGCAACTGTAACACAATGGTATGTATTTGTGTATCTAAACATATCCAAACAGAGAGGGTACAATAAAAATACCATATAAAAGATAAAAAAAAATGGTACACCTGTATAGGGCACTTACCATAAATGGAGCTTACTGGCCTGGAAGTTGCTCTGGGTGAGTCAGTCAGTGAGTAGTGAGTATATGTGAAGGCCTAGGACATTACTGTACAGTAGTGTAGACTTCATAAACACTGTACATTTAGGATACACTAAATTTATAAAAACTGTTATTCTTCTTCAATAATAAGTTAACCTTAGCTTTCTGGATGACCCTATGGTATATGCGATTGTTGACTGAAATATTGCTATGTGGCACATGACTGTGATTTAATTAGGAAAAGCTTTGATCAAAAAACTATGACTTTCATTGAAGCATTACATAAATATCAGGAGGAAAAAAAGCTAATCAAACTGAAAATATGGCCAAGTAAAGCTAATAAGAAATGTTCTATTAGAAACCCAATTTGAGCACCTGACTACATTTTTTATATGTGATTCTCAGCAAAAAGTATAGAATAATTCTCTGAACCTATTTATTGATAAATGAATATGTAAGTTATTTTTTATTAAAAAATGTATTTTTCCTGAGTAATACGTATTTTCTGAAGATGATGATTTTGTCTGAAAGTCCAATATAGTTTCAAGAAGCTATCAGTATTTAGGGGGAAAACTATTAGGAAACTATGACACTACTAAACAATTTTCCAACTTCAAAGATAAACTTAATATTATATAGTCTATTCATTTCACAGGTCAAAATATAATAAATTTTAATGACTGCTTTACCAAAATGATACCCTATCAGGGGCCAGTGAATTACATTCTTAGGGGATATGACTAGCATAAGGTTGGTCACTTGCCTAAATACCAGTGTTTAGGTGTCTCATAAAATAACAATTTTATACATGTGTAAAGTTTTTTACAATGTAAAAAATTATATTATATTTGTATTTTCAGATATGTACTTCTATAGTACCCTAATTGTTTTCATTAGTAGTTCTCAATATACATGTGTGTGTATGTATAAATGTGTGTGTATATATATTAATTATATATATTTGGCCTTCATATATGGGATGAGTGATGTTCACATGTTCACATTCCTATGGTTACATAGATCTTGCTGAAACAAAGAAATAGCGGGGACCCAAAGCATTTTTAAATAGTCCCATGGATATAATGTAGAAGTAAGATTCACATTCCTATTCACATTTTCTTTATACTTAATAATTTTTTCCTTATAATAAATTTATCCACTTGGTAAAATTAAAAAAAAATAATTAAAATTGCAACTTACAAGAATTTAAATGATTCATAATCCCTCAAGTATTATCAGTACATTAATAACAGTTGCATTCCAAAGAGAAGGCTGTAAATTGCCCACAATTTCCACTAGCTAACTAATTATAACTGAACACTTTTCGTCCTATAGTGGAAAACAAATGAGAAGGATATCCTTAGGTCTACCTTAATTTTTAGCAAAGGATACCTCATTTATTAAGATAAAACTTTAGTACCCTTGTGAGTAGCAAATGACTTGTAACTGGGTTCACAGCCTATTTTATCACACACACATAAGTGTGGCCTCGCATCATTTTTGAGAACTGCTAGCCTATTAAATACAAACTAGTGTGTGTTTGCAAAAGAAAAAATATTCAATTTCGTACATTTGTGACTTCTGTGAAAAAAGTGCTCAACATAGTAATTCTGGGTCATTATAGAACATGCATTTGGAAGGTGGGATCAATGAATATTAACAATTTTTATTATTTTCTGTCTCCCAAAGTCACTGCATGATTCTACCTATGGACCAGGATTTAATGGAAATATGAAAGGTTGCTATAGCAGAAACCGCATTTTCATTCATTTTTCATGCAGTTCCTTTTTTCAATATCATTATGACCTTAATATGCGATTTCTAATGTTCCTTGTGCCTGTTGATACACAACAGGGATGGGCAGGGAAGTGGGAAAGGAGTATTTAAAGGACTTAGGCATTTGAGTTGAAAGTAAAGCTCACTCTGAGTCAACCATGGCAGGAGACAATGAAAAAAATCTCACATGTATTAATAATATCCAAAATGAGTTTTCTTCTCTGCCTCTCAGACTATGCTTGGATTAATATGTGCAGTTCTGGACCCCAGCTTCTTGAGTGGGATACGAGCAAATAAAATTCAGAGAAGAATACCTGGGGTGGAAGGGAGCTGGAAATCCTGTTATAAAAGAAACTGCTTGAGGACATTATGCAAAGTGAAATAAGCAAGTCACAAAGAAATTCTGCATGATTCCATTTATATGAGGTACTTAGAGAAATCAAAATCACAGAGACAGAAAGTAGAACCATGGTTGCCAAGGGCTGGGGGGAAGGGGAAACGGGGAGTTGTTGTTTAATGGATATAGAGTTTCAGCTTTGCAAGATAAGATATCAAGATGGATGTTGGTGATGGCTGTACAACAATGTGATTGTACTTAATACAACTGAATTGTACATTTAATGATTAAGATGGTAACGATTTACGTTAAATGCATTTTTCCATAATTTAAAATTTAAAATTTTTTTTAAAAAAGAAGCTGCTGAAGGAAGCAAGGGTATTTAATCGGGAAAGGAGAAAGAATCATGGCACAGAAGAGAAAGAAAGAGGACAAGTATGTTAATAAAGAGTCACTACATGAAAGATAAATATCTTTATTCTCATGACTTTAAGAAAAATCCAGCACCAACCAGTGTTAGCAGCTGGGCTGCAAATTTCAGCTCTGCCTAAACAAGAACAATTCAACAGTCAGAATGTAAGACAGAAAAATACATGGAATGAACAACTGATACAGGACTTGCAGTCCATGGTACTAGTGACCCTGGAATAATGCACGCTCCAAGAGCCAGTTAGTAGAAAGACAGGCAGAGAGTCAGAAATCCTAAGTATAAGTCTACCTTTCCCACTCATTAGCCATGTTACTAGCTGTACCTTAATGTCCTTATCTAAGTAAGACAAAAGTTTGTCTAAATTAAGAGCTTGTTTATTAGTTTGCCAGGACCGCCATAACAAAGTACCACAGACTGTGTGGCTTACATAACAGAAATCTATTGTCTCACAGCTCTGGAGGCTAAAAGTCTGAGCTCAAGGTGACAACAGGGTTGGTTTCTTCTGAGGCCTCTCTCCTTGGCTTACAGGTGGCCACCTTCTATGTCTGCACTCTGCCTGCGTGTTTGTGTCCTAATCTCTTCTTATAAGGACAATAGTCATATTGGATTAGGGCCCCCCCAATGACCTCATGATAACTTAATGACCTCTTTACAACAGTAATACAGTCACATTCGGAGGTACTGGAGATTGGGATTTCAGTATTTGAATTAGGGGTTGGAGGAAGACACAATTCAGCCCCTAACAGCCTGGAAAGGATTTCCAAGTTTGGTGGCAACAAAGATGGGCATTTAACTCCACTCAGCAAAGATTCCAATTCAAAAATGATATAAAGTGGAAAAAATGTGTAGGTATGTTGGAAATTTGGGGCAGATACAGTACATGTGGGTCAGAGCAAAGGAAGACGCTTCCTTTGATAAGAAGATGCTTCTTACCCGTGAGGGAATATCTCAACAAGTAGAAAGGATCTCTGGAATCACATTATCAAACTAATTTTCAGGAGGCAGAGATGAATTCAAGGATGAGCCTTGAGGGAAATGGAAAACATCCATGTGGAATAACTTTGTCCCTACAGAGCAACCTGGCGTCCTCAATGGTGGCTCCATTGAGCGTATGCTTTGTCTCCTGTCTGTGCTGATCCCCATCCCAATGACAGCAAAGGATCAGGGGCCTATACCACTGGATGGAAGCTTCAGCAAATCAGTTATTTCAACCTATTTCTAGAAGAGAAAAAGCAGATGAAATAGTGCTGATGAATGAGACAAAACTGTGGAAGCTGTGGCCTAGAGTTTAAACAAAGCTGGATTCAGTGTAGTAGGAAGTCAATCAAGGCCCCAGACCTAAGATCAAGAACAGGTAAGATAAAGGACAAGAGTGAGAAGGGAGGCAGAAAATAGGGAAATTGATTAGACATTTGTGTATACTACAGAAAAGTTGATTCCACTTCAGCTCACCCCATTTCTCCATTCTTGCATATAGAATATAGGTAGCTGGTGTTTCCCTTCAGGGGAAAAAAAGAAAAAACACAGATATCATTGCTAGACATTGTTTTAAAATCTGGGGATAGCTATGACAGCTACTGAGCATCTTAGTGTCCTTGAGTGTAGACCTCCTGTTTCTGACACTTGACAATAATAGACAGACAGCTCCCTGAACACTCACTCTGGAAAAATAATCCCTCTTGGATATTGAGTTTGAATCAATATTCAAGGTCACTAGTAGCTGAGAAAAAATGGATAACAATAAAGGTGAAAACCAAGATAAATAGGAAAACTGATCCCAGATGAAACTGAAGCTATTTTCTATCTTCAAAGAGATTAAAGAGGATACTACATTCCTAAAACAATAACAGAAATTTGCAACATTCAGAAAACAAAAAGAGTACCTAGAAATTAATATGTTTTAGAAATATACTTTTCAATAGATAAGTTAGAAATAAGGCAAGGAAATCTCCCAGAAGGTAGAATAAAAGATAAAAGCTTGAAAAATTTAAGAAAAAAATTTTAATAAAAATCCCAGCACTTCAAATATTTGCTGTCAGGTGTATGAAAAACAACAACAACAACAACAAAAGAATAGGAAAATGTGTATATCCTGAATACCATTTTTTAAAACAAATTTGTACAACCTCAAACTCAGATATTTTGATTTAAGAGATCAAGATCAGACCCTGGTAACTATAATTTTGCAAATGCCTCATGTGATTTTGATTCTACTACAATTGCTGAAGAAAGCTGTTGCTACTTGGAATTACCTTTAATCAGAAGGTTGGGTGAAAGGAAGCATAGAGAACAGAAGGAAACTGGTAAATCAGAAAAGCTAATGAGTACTTGTCTCAAAAGCATTTCTCCTCTGATCCTCCACCCTTAGACACTATAAAAGTTGTATCCATGGGGAAACAAAAAAGCTTATTTTTCACTTCAAGGCTGAACAGAGGTGATCCAATATCCTGCAGAGTTTATGGTTTGTTTTTCTGACAAAGATCTCCCTGCAAAAGGACAAGGCTTGAGAAATGCATTTTGTTGAAGAAGATGCAGAGTTCCAAGAAAATTAAATATCATGAAGAAATTGGCTAGTAGAGCCAGTGGAAGAGAGGAGGAAGTGTACCTTCCTGGAATCATGTGGATGCATCCCAGTCATTAAAGGCAACCCAAACCTTTGGAAGAACCATTGATTGTCTGTGCCTGATGGAAGAATCAGGCCCTATCAAGTTTACAAACCTCTTCTGTAGCTCAATATTCTATTTCCACCATGGAATGTTGCTGCTAGAAACTCAGAACTTTTAAAAATTTCTCCAAGAAAAGTTATGCATGTAATGTGATAGTGAAAAAGTAAGGGGCTTGTGGCAAGATAATAGCTAATCATGTAGAAATTATTTTGAAAATATTAGAATGCTAGGTTCCAGCTTATGCTCTTACTGAAAAAATTATATATATATGTGTGTGTGAGTGTGTGTATGCATATATTTTAATATAGGGGATGACATAAAATAATACTAATAACAAAGATAATAGTGAAGTTGTTGAACACTTCATTCTGAGCTCTGACTAAGCACTGTGCATGTGTCTACTTATTTAAGCTCACAATAAACCTACGAGGTAGGATTTAAGAGATGAACAGTCCCAGGTTCTCACATTTGGGATCAGTGGCAGAGCAAGAATTTGAATCTACAGTCTGGCTTCAGAATCCATCCTCTCTACCACTAAACTTGTAAGCTGCAAGCGGAGAGTGGACGGGGGAAAACACCATCACAATATGACAACAAGATGGTGGGGAGGTCAATAGCTTGAAAAAAAAGAATAAGAATTTTAAAAAACAGGGTGAAATGATAGAAATAATACTCTTAACTTCAAATGTAGTGGAACACAACCTGAAAAAAAAATGGGTATAGAATTTTACAGCAAAATTACAGATGCCATCTTAAGGACCTCCAAGATTTGGTGGCATGTAGATCATGGCTAGAATTTGATAATGCAGCAAACAGAACTGATGAAAAGAGAAAAGAATTATATGTCAAGAAGGTATCAAACACTTGGAAAATTGACACATTTGAAATGTATCATCTGGTGGAAAACATTTAGGTGAAAATTAACAGAAAATTTAAAAATAAAAACTTTAAGATTGGGCACAGTGGCTCATGCCTGTAATCTTAGCACTCTGAGAGGCTGAGGCGGGAAGATTGCTTGAGCTCAGAATTTAAGACCAGCCTGAGCAAGAGTGAGACCCCTTCTCTACTAAATATAGAAAAAAATTAGCCAGGCATGGTGGCACGCACCTGTAATCCCAGCTACTCAAGAGGCTGAGGCAGGAGAATCGCTTGAGCCCAGGAGTTTGAGGTTGCAGTGAGCTAAGATGACATTAGGGCACTCTACTCAGGGTGACAGAGTGAGACTCTGTCTCAAAAATAAATAAATAAATACATGTAAAAACTTTAGAAGATGGAGAAAGATTGTACAGTCTGACACTATGTGAATATTCCTAATGCTTATTATAAAACTCCCAAAATCCAGTCATGATGGGCCATTCCCTCTGCCTGACAGGGGGAAGATGCAGTGACATGGCACAGAAATGCACTCAAATCCCAGGTATATTATTTATCACTGTGACTTTTTGCAAATTTACTTAATTTTCCTAAATCTCATATGAAAAATGAGAACAATTTTCCTTGCCATATGGTGTTGAAATAATTAATTAAAATAACACATAAAAAACATATCAGGTACGCTAAATGTCACTTCTTTTCTGCTGGAACTCTTATGCTGAAAATAGTAAATATTTGACTTCATTTGCTGACCACATTGCCTCCTCAAGATGGAGAGAGAGAAAAACTGCTATGTTGCACTGATTGCTGAATAATCAGGGAAATTGGAATCAAATCAGGAAAAATACAGAATATTATAAGTGGTGAAAACATGATAAAAACCTTGGGAAAACCTACTTCTATCACGTTGGAGATGTAATAATAAAGCAACACAGGTTTAAGATGAAAACAATCAATGGCATGTCCTATTAATGCAAGTAATTTGTTTTTAGAGTAGGACTTACTTCATACTATAAATCATTAAAATTTTCTTTCAGTATTTCTTTTTTCCCCTACATCCATAATTTCACATCAATAGTAGGTACACTCCCAAATAAGCAATGGATCAAAGAAGAAACCACAATAGAAATAAGAAAATGATTAGCTATCAATGAAAATAAAAACACGATGTACCAAAACTTATAGGATGCAAATAAATCAGTACTTAGAGGGAAATTTATACCTATCAATTCCTATGTTTTTTAAAAAAGAAAAATCTCAAATCAATAAGCTAAACTTACACCTAAGAAACTAGAAAAAGAAAATCAAACTCAACCAAAAACAAGCAGAGGAATGAAATTATAAAAATGGGAGTGGATATAAGTGAAAGAGAGAATAGAAAAACTAGAGAGAAAATCAATGAAACCAAAAGTCAGTTCTTTGAAAGGATCAACAAAATTGGCAAACGTTTTACTTAGATTGACAAGATGAAAAAAGAGACAAAAATTATTAAAATCAGGAATGAAAGAGGGGACATTACTATACGGTTTAGAAAATTGAAAATGATTATAAGGAAATACTAGGAACAGTTGTATGACAAAAAATTAAATAAATGAAATGGATAAATTCATGGAAAACTACAAACTACCAAAACTATATTTCTACATGCTAACAATAAAAAAATCAGAAAATGATGTTAATAAAATCATTCAATGTATAGTAGCATCAAAAAGAATAAAATATTTAGGAATAAATATAAAGAAAGATGTGTAAGGATCGTACACTGAAAAAACTACAAAAAATCTTAGAAATAAGTAAATAAATAAATAAATAAATAAATGAAAAACACATCCCACATTTATGAACTGGAAAACTTAAAATTGGTAAAATGGCAATACTTCCACATTGATCTACGGATTCAATGTAATCCCTACCAAAATTCTAGATTTTTTTTTGCAAGAATGGAAAGCTGATCCTAAAACTCATATGGAAATTTAAAAGACATAAAATAGCTAAAATAATCTTGAAAAAGAAGAACAAAATTGGAAAATTAATATATCCCAGTTCCAAAACTTACCACAAACCTACAGTAATCAAGACAGTGTAGTACTGGCATAAAACTAGTCATATAGATTAAGGAATAGAATTGAGAGTCCACAAATAAAGCTTTACATTTATAGTCAATTGATTTTAGACATCTTTGATTTTTGATTGTTGCCAAGGCCATTCAATTGGGAAAAAATAATCTTTTCAACAAATGGTGCTAGGACAACTGGATATCCACATGCAAAAGAAGGAGGCAGGATTTCTACCTCAAACTATATAGGAAAACAACTCAAAATGGATCATAGACTTAACTGTAAGAACTAAAACTATAAAACTCTTAGAAAATAACATAGGATTAAATCTTCATTATCTTAGATTACACAACAGCTTCTTAGATATGACACCAAAGGCACAAGTGGCAAAAGAAAAAAATAGATAAATCAAACATCATCAAAATTTAAAAAGTTTTGTTTCAAAAGATACCATCCCGAAAGTGGAAAGACAACTCACAGAATGGGAGAAAATATTTGAAAATTATCTATCTGACAAGGGACTTCTACCTAGAATATACAAAGAACCCTTACAACTCAATAATAAAAAGACAAATTACTCAATCAAAAATGGTCAAGGAGATGAACAGATATTTCTCCAAGGAAGATAAACAAATGGCCAAATAAACACATGAAAAGATATTCAACATCATTAGTCATCAGGGAAATGCAAATCAAACTACCCTGAGATACCACTTCTCATCTATTAGAATGTCTGGAATCAAAAAGTCCAGTAATAAGTGTTGTCAAGGATGTAGAGAAACCAGAACCCTCATATACTGCTGTTGACAATGTAAAATGGTGCAACCACTTTGAGAAACACTCTGGCAGGTTCTCAAATGATTAAACATAGAGTCACTATATGATTCAGCAATTCCATTCCTAGTAATATACCCAAGAAAAATGAAAACATATGTCCACACAAAAACTTGCATAAAAAATATATACAGGAACATTATTTATAATACACAAATATCTACCTGCTGATGAATGGGAAAACAAAATATGGCATATCCATACAATGAAAACTACTCAGCCATAAAAAGAAATGAAATACTGATAAATGCTATAGTAATACAGGAATCTTGAAAGCATTTCACTAATTGAAAGCAGCCAAAAGCAAAAGGCCACATATTGTGTGATTCCACTTACATGCAATGGTCAGAATAGCAAATCCATAGAAACAGAAAGTAGGTTAGTGTTTGGTAGGGAAGGGGTAGGGTTAAATGGGGAATGACTGCTAATGGGTACAAAGATCCTTTCTAGGATAATAAAAAATGTTCTGAAATTAGATGATGGTGATGGGTGCGTAGTTCTATAGATAAACTAAAACCCACTGAATTGTACACTTCAAAAGCCTGAATTTTATGGTATGTGAATTATATCTCAAAAAAATCTGTTATTAAAAAATAGTGGGTATCATGAGCATAAAGACATGATTTAAATGAAGAACATAAAATTTTGCTATTTTAAAATATTTCTATTTACACAAAATGTTGCAAAATTTTCTTTGTCTCAATCATTGACTGTATGGTATTAATACTGATGTTAAAATGTTTAACTTTTTATTTGATTTTAATTAGACTTACTCCTTTCCTGCTTGGGACCCTCAGTAGTACTCTGATAATCAAAACAAACATGAAAATAATTCACTTTCTTTGTCCATGTCTTTGGCCATTTACAACTTAACAAACAACAACCAGACTATTACCTGAGGTCAGCTTTAATGATTCCTTAATTTTCCTTGCATGCAAAAGAGCACATGTGCACACATATAATATTTCTTCCATTGAAGTCACCAAATAAGTGTCAGGCCAGCAAAAGGGAAGAGAAGGAAGAGAAGGGGAAGGGGAGAGAAGGGAGAAGGCAAGAAAGGAGGGAGGAAGGGAGGGAGGGAGAAATAATCATGTTTAAAACATCACCCATAAAAAGGATAACTACCAACACTAACTATATTTTCATTAAGTCCAGGATGGAGAATTTGTTTAGCAGGTGAATCAATTTGGATTAGGCTTGTATCCTTATAACAACAACAACAAAAACAACAACAATCCAAAATAAAAGTAGCTTATACAAGACAGAAGTTTATTTCTCTCACATGAAACCCAAGGTTGACAGCAGTCAAGGGCTGGTATAAGCACTCCACACTGTCATCAGGGAACCAGACTCTTTTCAGCTTCCCACTCCATGATATCTGGATGTGATGCTTGTCTACCAATATTATTCACTTTGAATGGTAAAATGAAAGACAGACAAGAAGAGTTCACCCAACACTTCACATGACTGATCATTGGCGCTTAGCCACACAACTGGCTGTAATGGACACTCGGAAATGTAATCCTTTAGTTAAGCCAAAAATATATAAACCTATACTAAGGAAGAAGGAGAAAATGGAAAACAGGAGGCAGCATATAGAAATCTCTGTCATTTCACCAAATCTAACCAAATAATGAGCATGAACAATTTAGTTTATGACGAGCTTCCATAAATTCAAATAATTTTTTAAAAGTTTTTTTCTTCTACTTTTATGTACCAATGGTAATTATTCTGCAGCCATTTTACTTACATATTTTTTCCAAAGCTGTGTGCCAGATCAAAAAGTCATAATGTTCTATGTATACAATGAACTTTGTTTTGAATCACTAAACAATAAAGAGCAATATTTAGAAAAAGGAAGTAGTCATCTAAGTAATGACACAGTCTGAAACAATTTATAGGATACCATGTCACTTTTTCACCAAGCATGGAGACTTTTTCCCCTGTAGTTGCTTGAAGGTGGTTGTAATTCTCTGACCCCTCCTTCTATTGAGGCTGGATTCCATTTCTTCTCCCAGGAACCTGGCTGGCCCTGTGACATGTTTCAATTCATAGAATGCAGTACAAGCAATACTATGTAACTTCTGAGGCTAGGTCTCAAGGGATTTGGAGTCTCTTCCTTCACTGTTTGAAATACTTTTTTTGGAACCCAGTTTCCATATTCTTAGAAGTCTAAGCCAAGTTGAAAGGCCCTGCGAAGACAAACCAAGATATGAGAGTCATGTAGCCAATACCAACTGCCAGTCACATGTGTGAATGACATTGGATGACCAAACCCAGTCAAACCTACAGATGTCTGCAGCCTCAGCTGACACCAAATAGAGTAAAACCATCCAAGTGACCCTGTCAAACCACAGATTCATGGAAAATGGTACATTTCTCAGGCCACTAAGTTTTGTTATACAATAATATACAATAGACGCACACACGTGACTGATACACAACCTCTCCTTTCAGATCATTGATAAAACACAATTTGTTTCCATCTGACTTAAAATATTTGTCTTTGTAAAATAATAATTCTTAAACTTGTTAAATCATCAGGAAATGTCAATTTCTCCGCATGAATCAAAACCTCTCATCTTTAAGTTCATACTGCCTGGATGAGTAGTAGATCTAGTCATCACGTCAATATTTATTTAAGAAATGATGCTTTTATCAATCTCTGACAATTGAACAAAAAAAAAGAAAGAAAAGGAAAGGAAAAGATGCTTTTGAAGAGCTATACATTTATAATGTCAAAAATAAGTGAGATATGAAGAATGAAGACTTTTGGCTGGGGGCGGTGGCTCACGCCTGTAATCCTAGCACTCTGGGAGGCC
>CAUYRT010072584.1:0-33536 GCA_963574885.1 Lepilemur ruficaudatus
AATTAATTGGCCAACTAAAGATATATATAGAAAAAATGAGCCGGGCATGGTGGCGCATGCCTGTAGTCCCAGCTACTCGGGAGGCTGAGGCAGAAGGATTGCTTGAGCCCGGGAGTTTGAGGTTGCTGTGAGCTAAGCTGACGCCACGGCACTCACACTAGCCTGGGGAACAGAGAGACTCTGTCTCAAAAAAAAAAAAAAAAAAAAGGAATGTTCGAGACAGAGCCATACATACATACAAAGGCCCTGAGGTAAGAAAGAGCTTGTTAAGTTTAAAAATAAGTAAGAAGCTAGTGTGACTAGAGCATAATGGGCAATAAGACTGGCATAAGATAAAGTTGGAGGTAGGCAGGGACCAGGCTATACAAGGCATTATAGGCCAAGATAAAGAGTTGAAATTTGGATTTTAATCCACACCTCCCCCCGCCCCAAAAAACAAAAAGCACACACAAAAAAATTTTGCACACTCACATTAGTGTTGAATAAACACAGCCAGACTAAAAAGAATATATGCTATGTGATTCCATTTTTACAAAAATACAAAAAAGGGCAAAACTAATCTATGCTGTTAGAAGTCAGGATGGGCTGGGTGGGGTGGCTCATGCCTGTAATCCTAGCTTGGAGGCTGAGATGGGAGCATCGCTTGAGGTCAGGAGTTCGATACCAGCCTAAGCAAGAGCAAGACCTCTTCTCTACAAAAAAACAGAAAATTTAGCCAGGCTTGGTGGCGTGTACCTGTAGTCCCAGCTACTCAGGAGGTTGAACCAGGAGTTTGAGGTTGCAGTGAGCTATGATGATGCCACTATATTCTAACCTAGGTGACAGAGTGAGACCCTGTCTCAAAAAAAAAAAAAGAAGTCAGGATAGTATGATGAGTACCCTGGGTGTAGAGCAGAGGCAGGAACTGGAAGGGAACTGGATAGGGGCTTCCAGGTAACGGTAATGCTGTTTCTTGATCTAGGTTCTGGTTACAGGGTGTATATTCAGTTTGTGGGGAAAAAAATCATCGAATTGGACTCTTACGATATGTGTGCTTTTCTGTGTATATATACTTTAATAAAAAGTTGTAATTATTTTTTAAAGTTTTATGCAAGTTTGTAATAACATATGTTTTAAAAAGATTACTCTGTCCAGATAAAATGGGAATGGAGGGGGCACATGAAAATACGGAGGATCTTGAATAACAAACTAAGTTGACAGAAGCTTTCAGATACATATAAAATAGGGGGAGGGGTAATTCAAACAGCCAATGATACAAACTACCATGTTTATAAAGAATAAATGCTGGGTCTGGAAAGGGAGTTATGAAATGCAGGATAAACAATAAATTCCACAGAATGTAAGGAGGTATCTCTAGAAGAAAGGAATAGATGAAAACAGCAACGCCTAAAAAGGTTAGCAGTGCTCATTACATTGTGGCTCATTTTTTTCCTATTTTTTCTCTTTTATTTTAAAACCCAGCTTCTGCCAGGTATTTTAACATGGTATTTTCAACTCTTCCCTTGACCCTCCACCCTAATACACCAGACAGTGTAATGAAATAGAAAGAACCAAGACTTGAGTATCAATCATACCTGAGTCCAAATCAGTGGTGTGTCCCTCATTAGCTCTGACAGTAACTGCTCTGAGCTCAGCTCCCTCATGTATAAAATGAGGATAATGACAATCTCATAGAGTTATTACTTTCTCCCTACAGTTACCCAAAATTCTGAGTATGTAGTCTGAAGGGTATTTTAATTTAATTATTATTAACAAATGGTATATGGAGGGCCAATGGTCAATGTAACAAGAGTTTTCATTCTCATACAAATTCATGGGTAGGAGAAGGGCTTATAGGAGTTAATATACAGAAACGGAATGAATAGGCCAGGCACGGTGGCTCATGCCTGTAATCCTAGCACTCTGGGAGGAAAAGGCAGAAGGATTGCTTGAGCTCAGGAGTTCTAGACCAGTCTGAGCAAGAAGACCCTGTTTCTACTAAAAATAAAAAATTAGCTGGGCGTGGTAGCCAGTGACTGTAGTCCCAGCTACTGGGGGTGGGGGGGCTGAGGCAGGAGGATCACTTGAACCCAGGAGTTTGAGGTTGCCGTGAGCTAGGCTGACATCATGGCACTCTAGCCCCGGGCTACAGGGCTAGACTCGTCTACTAAAAAAAAAAAAAAAGAATGAATAAAGGAGCGGGAGGCTACAAGCTCAGCAGGAGAGGTTTCACGCATTTTCTAAGAGACAGAAACTTGAGGAAAAGCAGAGAGAGACAGGTTCAGTGACTTGAGAAATTATGAGAAGGAAAAAATAATCTATGTCTTCCCAGCAAGCCACAATCCCTACCTAATGTATTCTTTCCTTTGTGGAATGTTAGCTAAAACAAGCTAAAAATCAACACTAAGGATTCTGTCATAGGTGGAAGGGCAAGGCCTTCAACCACTTTATAGGATCTCCACCCTTATGTATTATTTAAGCAACCATAAAGTGTTAAGCACTTCTTAAGCATAGCCAAAGACGTTAAGTTTTATATTTCAAGAGCTACCTTTCAAAAGGAAACAAAAAGTTCATTCCTTAATAAATCTTCAGGTAATTTTTTTCCCCAAAATGTATCCTCTATCTTAAAACTAACTAAAATCTGGTTCTTCCCAAATTTATTCATCTTTTCCCTAATCAGACAAGTGTCTCTACCTCCCTTGTTCTCCTCATTCACCTCAACATTAAATACCTAAGGAAAAAAATACCTAAGATTTCCCTATTTCCTACCAAACTGGCACACTGACTCTCTAGTATTCACTCTGATCTCATAGTACTGAATCTCAGCATAGACACCTCATAACATTCCCAGGGATAAATCTGCTACCCAATTCCTAAAAGAAAACACACAGTTTAAAAGAATAAAGGTATTGGTGATTACACAACTGTATACATTTTTCAAAGCTCATCAAACTGTACACTTAAAATTGGTGAATTTTATTGTAATTATACCTTTAAAAAGCTGATATTTTAAAGAAAGAATGCATATATTCACTCATTTAGCAAATATTTACTGAGCATCTATCATGTGCATCAACATTAACACCCAATCTTTTCAGCTTGGACTATATGGGTCCTACCTGTAGTGTGCTGTACTCATAAGCTGACAATGTGCCCAAAAGCTATGTTACATGAAAAACGGTTCAGTGTCTGATCATAAATGTCACCTTAACGATGGTCTCTATAATTGGAAGGGCTACTGGCTATCCGTGATCTTCCATTACATAAATGAAACAGATGATCACTTAGGTACTATATTTTAATAGAAATGCTTCCATCATAAGCAAAAAATAAAGCACACACTACATATAAGACAATCCACTACCACAGCCTTATATGTTTATCTTTTTACCAAAAAGCTAGCACACGTAAAAAGCACACTGACAACATTGCTGGAAAAATAGAAGGCAACATTATCAGAGAATAGACTTAATAGACTTATTCTAAGGCCCACAGTGATCCAGTGGCTGAGTCAAAGGCCTAGAAACTAGGTTTCCTGCTTCCCAAGGTAGCATGCATAGTGAAGATAACCAGGGACCTTAAAAACAGACTTGGGGCCGGGCGCGGTGGCTCAAGCCTGTAATCCTAGTACTCTGGGAGGCCGAGGCGGGCGGATTGCTCAAGGTCAGGAGTTCGAAACCAGCCTGAGCAAGAGTGAGACCTGGTCTCTACTATAAATAGAAAGAAATTAATTGGCCAACTAAAAATATACATACAAAATTAGCCGGGCATAGTGGCACATGCCTGTAGTCCCAGCTACTCGGGAGGCTGAGGCAGAAGGATCGCTTGAGCCCAGGAGTTTGAGGTTGCTGTGAGCTAGGATGACGCCACGGCACTCTAGCCCGGGCAACAGAGCGAGACTTGGTCTCAAAAAAAAAAAAAAATATATGCAGATATACAAAAGAAATTCGACCTTTCCCTTTATCCCAGTCTATTTTTTTTCTTTTTTGGTTAGAAATTGCAACACAGACACTATTCCCATGAGGCAGGGTCCCACAGGGTTGGGTAAAATAACCTACCTTAAACAGTTCTTCCCAGCCAGACTCTGACATTGCATCTGGGCGCTCCATGCACTCTGTAAGCTCATACTTACTATGTGCATATGGTTCTCTTTGCTTGGCCGTTTTTTCCCTTGAGTTGAAGAGACACTTGATAGTTGACCCTCACCTCCCAGCTCCCTCACTTTTGAGAATTAAAGTTAGATGCTGCTGTAAGGTTCTTTGGTTCCTGCTTTGTTGAGAAAGCTTTCAGTAGCAATATCTGGGATCTCTGGTGTATTAAATGTCAGGCCTCAAATAATTATTCTGCCCTGAGCTCTTGGTAAACTGGCAGACTAATCTTTTACCTTTCATCCAGCACAAGGAAACCTTCCTTTGGATTCAACACGTCCAAGTCAAAAAAGCTCAGACTCAGCTCCAATGTGTATCCCACTCTACCTCCTTAAAAAAGAAAAAAAATCAAATTCACAGAACTGAGCTAAATACTACCATTAAGAGGGAATTACATTTACCACATTTCCATGAGAATGGCAAAGAGAACCAAGATAAATGCCAGGATACGTTCTGGATCTTTTCTTACATCTTGGATCTTTTGCCAGGTTGCAGCAGAAATTAGAAGAGCAGAAAAAGGTGTGAATTCTACCCTTTGGGATCAAATAATTTTTTTCCCCAAAATTATTTTGAAAGTATCATTGGGTTATTTCTTTCATGCATTTGAAAACGAGAAAGTAAAAGAAAGAATCCTGTGGCCTTTGAAATTTTCCTGTATTTTAAAAATTATTATAGTCTGAGCAAGGTAAGAATCTAGGGTTCATTTTTGCATTGTAATTTCATCCCTTGTAATTCATGTTCTTTTCATGTGATCTCTGAATTTTTTTTTTCTAAAAGAAATATCGGTGTTCTTAAGTAGACAGTGGAGTACTAAATGACTCCAAAATGTGCAATATGTTAGGCACTGCCCACCAGCTGGTAATCTTTTGAGAGTTGCAGTTTTCAAAATATATGTAATTCAGTTATTTGTCAAAATGATATCTGAATCTGCAGTGCCCTTAATCAGGAACACAGAATTTGATACTGGAGCACAGGAGCAAGCCTATGGGGCTTGGGTTTTCTGGAATACAATTATAAACATGAGCCGTCTTCAGGAAATTACAAGGCAAGCAGCGTATGCGATGGGCCCTGCTCCTCCTGGGAGCCGCTCTGCGCGACCCAGGGAGGCAGGCGGGGACAGGCACCAACCCACTTGACAACAGCGCAGAGGCGCAGCCTGCAGCTCGGCACACCCACACCCGCGTCACGTGCGTGTGGGCGCCGCGGAGCTGGCCGAGCCACCTCCACTCTCCTTTCACACCGACAGGGATTCTTGACGGATGATTCTGCTGTCAGATGCCTCTGTCACACCATTTTCCTGAACACAGTCACCAGATATTTGAAAGCCATGTCACGTGTGAAACAAATTTACCTTGTTGATTATTAGGATTAAAAAAAAGATACCTGTGCACATCCAAAAGTCCGAAGTCCAGTCTGCTCTACAATTTCCGCTTGTCGCATGCAGAGCTATGCTGCTTTCATAACTGTGGGCGCCTGCCTTTACTAACTGGGACAGTTTCACCCACCCACCAATAGGAAGTATTCAGTTTGACATGCGCCTCATAATTTTCATTGGCCTTTCATTTAGTATTTGCTCATTCTGGAAAAAAGTACAAACTAACCCCTAGGAGGTACATATATTAACAGAAGCTTGGTCAGATTCAAATTCACTTTTTTGGCATGACTCCTGCATAGGCGCAAACTTCCTACTGTGTCACAGCAGGTGCACATAATACCTGGTGGCCTGTCTTTGGGGGATGTTAAGATTGATCAACGGCTTCAGAGACTGTCAACTTGATATGTGTGTTATAAAGTTCCCCATCAGCTTTTCATCTATAGTTTTAGCAGCCTCTGACACTCATTGCTCACTTTATTTTATTAGGGGTTGCCCTAAATGGCAATATTTTAATTTAATCATTTCTTTCATTTATCAGCAGGATCATTTCTTATCAATTATTTGGTTACCCTGAGATAACCAGAGGCAGAGTGAATGCTTTATTCTTTCTTTTTATTTTTGGAATAAATAGTTATTTCCTTAGCATCCTCCAAAGGTGACCAATGAATCTATTTCTGGAGCATGACTATGAACCTGTGGATATTATCATACTTGTCGTGTCTCAATATGCTGCAGTGTTTACTTACTTCTTTGCAGCCCCAAATATCCCATTTTCAGCCAGTGCTCCTGTGCCCTTCTGACATGACCCCAGAAGTCTTTGACATATTGTGAAGGACTATACAGTACAATATACGTGGGTCAGAGGCACATATTAAATGACATCATGGGGAAGCAACCAGCAAAATTTAGAATGTGAGAAACTCTACAGGCAAACCGTTCAGTTTCTTCAACAATAAATTGCAAGGGGAAAAAGAAGGAGGGTGTGAAACCTATAGATTAGAAGAGACCAAGAGACAGCAGCAGACAAACGCAGTATCTGGACCTTGTTTGGATCCTGATTTTCTTTTAAAAACTGTAAAAAAAAAAAAAAAAAAAGAGTTAAGGAGATGGATGACGGTGATGGTTGTACATTATAATGTACTTAATACCACTGCACTGTATGCTTTAAAAATGATGAAGGATACAAAAATACAGTTAGAGAGAAGCAATAGGTTCCAATGTTTGGTAGTACAGTAGGAAACTTATAGTTAATAATAATTTATTATATATTTCAAAATAGCTAGAAGAACTGTAACATTCCCAACACAAAGAAAAGATAAATATTTCAGGTAATGGATGTATCAATTATCTCGATTTGATCATTATACATTATAAACAGGTATCAAAATATATGTCACCCCAAAATATGTACAATTATAATATATAAAATAAATAAATAATGGTTAAGATGGTTAAATTTTGTTATGTATATTTTACCATGATAAAAAATAATACATTTTAAAAATAATAATTTGTTAGAAAATCAAGGAAATTTAAACACTGGCTAGCTTTTTGATGATATTTAAAAAATTACCATAAAAATTTTTACAAGTGGTAATATAATGTGGTTACATTAAAAAAGATTCTTTCCCTGGTATTCTTGGTAGTTAGGATAAAATTTTAAAAGATTCTTTATATCTTAAAGATGCATACTGAAATATTATAGATGAAATTACATCTGAAATTTGTTTCAAAATAATCTGGTTGGGATAGGGAGAGAAAGTAGCTGTGGTATGATGAAATAAAATGAGCCATGTGTTGATACGTGGGGGTACACAGGGGTTCACTATGTGCATCTCTCTGGTTTTATATATGTTTGAAAACTGTATAATAAAAAGTTAAAAATTTATTTTAAAATGCAGATTGCCCTAGAAGGAAGCTGAAGAGGAAGTGATTATGGTAGAACTACACCAACTCCATAAATAAAGTCTTGCCTAATTCAGAAATGTGCTAGCCACCTGCCAGCTGCCGTTGTAGAGTAAGAGGAAAGGACCAGTGACTAAGCAAGGAGAATCATTCTATCTTACACTATTGAGGTATGTCCTGGGCCTGTGCTAGTTGCTTTGTATGCATTTAACTCAATTTTTTTTTTTTTTTAAGAGATGAGTTCTGGCTGTGTTGCCCAGGCTGGACTCAAACTCCTGGCTCAAGGGATCTTCCTGCCACAGCTTCCCAAGTAGTGGGAATGCCACCATGCCTGGTTGCATTTAAATCATTTAATTCTTGCAATAACCATATAACCATATCAATCTTACATGGTTATTGTAAAGTGGATGTCCACTTTACAAAAAACTGAGGTTCAGAGAGGCCACTCATTTGATAAGCAGCGAAGATAGGCTTTGAACCATGTGGTCTGGCTCTGGACCGCATTCTACTAATAAGAGCAACATAAACAGCTCATAGTAGATGCCAGCCCTTTTTTAAAGTGCTTTCTGTCTATTAATTCATTTATTGTTCACCACAATAACTCTATGAGGAAGATACTCATATGAGACCCATTTTACAGACGAGAAAATTGAGATACAGGGATTTTCTGGAAAAAAAAAAGAGAAAGAGAAAATTGAGATACAGACGGGTGAAGTGACCGTGTAGGACCACACAGCTGGCAAGTGGCAGAGCCAGCCTTTAAGCTGGGGACTCAGGCTACCTCTCACATTATTAACCACTCAGCTACACTGGGAGCTATTTGTGAAATTTTATGGCCAGACAGGCCCCTGCCTTCGCTGTTTAATGAACACTTATTGAGCACATGTCCCTGTTAGAGGTGCTGGGAAATGGTGATAAACAGGACATGTTTTATTTTGCCTTCCGGTAACTTACAGTCTCCTAGCCCCTTAAACTCTGAGGAGCTATTTGGGAGACGAAGGATAAACTCAGAAGCTCATGCTACCTTGTTGGTACTTGCTTGTTTAAAGCTGAATTGGAAAGAGCACTGGACCTTCAGCCCAGGAAGAGCGCTTCTGAACCTGAAAATTTCAGAGGACAGGCTCTGAAGGAAGCTGCCTGTGGATCCTATTGTTCCACTACTGGGGCCAGTTGGTCCCTTTCCTTCAGGATACCATGCTCATTCCTGCTCTAGAATCTTCTCTCTTTCCTGCTGGCTTCTATTCAACCTTCACCTCAACTCTGCTTCACCCCTTCTCTGAAATCTCAGCACCCTTATTGATTGCCATAATCAATTTAGTACATAATTATGTATAAAGCTCAATTGTTACCTAACAACTTTACTTTGTATATCTTGCCTCCTCACTTAAATTTTAAATATTTGCAAGGCAGAGACTAAGTCTTATATGTCATTGGTATTCCCCCAGCAAGCCCCAAAGCATGATGTGGGTGCTCACTAAATATTATTTAAATGAATAATTCATGTTTATAATAATACAGTGTAAATTAGATGGCAATACACAGAATGATTCAGAGCTTTGTGTGCCACAAAGCAAGGTATTTACACCCCTTTTTTTTTGAGACAGAGTCTCACTTTGTTGCCTGGGCCAGAGTGCTGTGGCATCAACCTAGCTCACAGCAACCTCAAACTCCTGGGCTCAAGGGATCCTTCTGCCTCAGCCTCCCAAGTAGCTGGGACTACAGGCATGCGCCACCACACCCGGCTAATTTTTTCTATATATTTTTAGTTGGCCAATTAGTTTCTTATTTTTAGTAGAGACAGGGTCTTGCTCTTGCTCAGGCTGGTTTTGAACTCCTGACCTTGAGCCATCCTCCTGCCCCTGCCTCAGCCTCGGAGAGTGCTAGGATTACAGGCGTGAGTCACCATGCCCGCTGGTATTTACACCCTTTATGCCTTAGTTTTCTTAGCTGTAAAGTAGGGGTAACTGTTCCTAATTCATGCATTTTGAGTGCTTAGTACAAACCTGGTACACAACAAAAGTTCAAAATGTGTTAGTATGTAATATTTTTATTAGTTATTTATTATTTATTAGTTATTACTAACTGCCTAGTAAAGTACGGTTATATTTCCTACATGTGAAGTCAAATTAAATTAGAAGGTTGCTTGATAGGTAGAATTAGTTGGCTGCAGAGGCTGTCGGGTGTAGTAGTGGAACGAGAAAGGGCATCGAAGCTGGACCAGAACTCAAATCTCATCTCTGATACTGTCTGTGAGACCTTGGTATTTATGAGCCTGTTTGTTCATTTGCAAATTGGAAATAATAATAGATATCCCACTGGGCTGTTGTGTGGTTCAGACATGTGAATATGAAGTGCCCAGCCCAGACACAAAATGGAATTTTGATAAACCATTCTCTTAATATCAAATCTATAGTCTCCCTCTCTGCAGAGATGATGACTGCTTAGTAGATGAGACATTTCTGGTTGTTCATTGATCCCTTTTTTCCTAGAAAGTTCTAGCTCTTTAGACTCACTGTTTTACCTTTGTCCCTCTGAATTCTTGGTATTTAATTATACCACCTTTCACTATATGCTTTCAGGGTAATATGATGAGCTTATGTTGAATAATTCAGCAACTGTAGTGTTTCATTTCAACTGTAGTTATTTCATAGATGCATATAGACCATCCCTCTTCTATGAACTTGTTCTTTCTCAGCTTATCAAACCATCAATCTACTGATCTCATCTATTACATTTAGGTGCTTCTTAATGTTGTTCTCAGAAGACAACCTTCACTCTAGTGCTGTTTTGTTCCAGCAACTGGTAGGATTTTGGATCAGATAGGAGAGAAAACATCTCGGGCTTGGTGGATAATATTTCTGAAGGGGTTGAGGAAGGCCAAGTGAATAGTTCTTGATTAGAACCAAGAGTTCCTGATGGAAAAAAAATCAGAGATAAAATCAGATAGGGACAGTAGAGACAGATTGTGGAGAAATTTTATGGTCAGGCTGAAGAATTTGACTAGACACATCAGGCAATTGGAAAAACCAGAGGATTGTTTACATAAGTTAGAAGTTAGAATGATTTTTAAATTTAATTTTAATATGTTAGTTTAAAGAGTTGAAGTTTATACATTAGTTTAGAGACATTAGCGATGTAATGAAAAACAGATTTCCTGCCCTACCTCCCCAATCCAGTGCCCAAGGCAACCACCATCAACTCAAACAACAGCCGCTTGGTTATTTGAATCTACTTCTTTCCTTTTATGCAGGATAATTCCTAACTCTTGCTCTACCATTTCCCCCCATTTTCCCAATATAGTCATATCACAGTTTTTGTTAAATCAGTATTTAGCATTTATGTCATATGACTGTGTAAATATAGTTCACAGCTAATTACATCTTCTTTCCTGTATGGTTTTCTGTTTTTCCTAATGTTTTTTAACTTTTAATAGTTAATGTTTTTATACTGTGCAGTTACAAAAAAAAATTTAATGTTTTTTAATTTAATGTTTTTAAATATGTTTTTCCTAGTTCATAATTGTCTCACTTTTTCATTTACTTCATTTTTTTGGTGTACTTACCACTAAATCAACCCCAAATGTTTCAATAAAGATATAAACTGATCAAATACATTAAATAACCTCTTGGTTTTATTTTTTCTTGGACATGTTCTTACCAGAACCCTCTTTCTCCTGTTCTAACCTGGTGAGTTGCTCTCTGAACTCACCACACACCTGTGTCTTGGGGTTTTTCTTTACCAGCAAGTTGGAAATTTTCTTGAACTCTTTTCTATGTGGTATTTCCTGTCTCCTGTATGTCATATTTTCATCTTTCTTGGTTTATCCTTGTTTTTTGGGTAGTGTACACCTTCCAGTAACTTGCTGAGAAAAAGCATGGAGCAAATAAAATTTTTGCTGTGCAAAAGCATAGCAGAAAATGTTTTTATTTTACTTTCTTCTACAGGCTGGGCTTGTGATTTTCGTTTGAAAACCATGTTTCCTCTGAATTTTGAAGGCATCTCTCAATTTCTTCTGTGGAAAAAACCAATACTGGGGCAAAAGGGATGGCATTTCCCAGCTGGGTTGGCCCCCTTTAACTTCCCCTTTTATCTTACCATCTACCCAAGTGCAAGAGAAGCTGGAAAAGGTATTCTTTTACCTGGGAACCTTGCTGCCCAGATTAAAAGCAGGGTTCTTCCTATAAGGGAAAGGGGGAACATGGATATTGGGTAGGCAGTCTCCATCAGAGTTGTCAACATTTTGCAAATCAGAAATTTTCACATAGAAATCTGGGATTTTAGCCTTTCTTGTAAAAATCAGAAGATGGAGCTGAGGTTTGGGACCAGGGAGAAGGGAAGATTCAGCTGGGCTGGAAGAGAAAGTTGCCTGAAATGGAGGAGGCTCGTGAAATCTGGGCTGAGGAGGGAGCAGGGAGTTGATGTCCAGGGACTTGAGGAATGATTGGGAGTTTGCATTCTACTCTGACAAAATTAGTGTTTTGAAAGGATTAATCTAGTAGAGGATGGGTTCAACAAGGGAAGACAGAAAGAACAGGTAGAGCACGATTACAGAGATCCAGGTAAGAATGAGCAGGGACAGACCAGCAATGTCAGTAGAAATATAACATGAGCCACAGATGTCGTCTAAAACTTTTTAGTAGCTACATTTTAAAAAGGAAAATGAAACAAGTAAAATTAATTTCAATAATATATTTTATTTACCCATTATATCTGAAATATTATCATTCCAACATGTAATCAGTATAAAAAGTTATCAATAAGATATTTTACATTCCTCGCTTTTGTACTGTCACTGAAATCCACTGTATGTGGTATTATTTTACACGTACAGCACCTCTGAATTCAGATGTTCACTTTTCATCAGAAATACTCCATCTGTATTTAGATCACATATTTGTAGTTGAAAAAGTAGATTCACATTACCAAGTTATTCTGTACATACTAAAAAATTTTCCAACAACTGAGTCGAGTATGTCGTGTATGTCTATTTCTAAATTTAAGTTAAAACGAAATTTAAAATTCTGTTCCTCGATAACACTTATCACATTTCCAGTGCTCAATAGCCACATGTGGCCAGTGGCTTCCATATTGGGCAGCATGTTCCCGACAGGGAATGAAGACAGAAATAAAGGACCCAGTTTGAGGCATATGGCTCATACAAAATGCTCGTCAGATGGAGCACTTCTGACAAAACCTGCCTTATCACTGTCTTAGAAAAGCACGGAATTTATCCCATTTCCCACATTCCCTAGACCTGCCAGATCCTTTTACACCTCCTGCCCCTTTGCCTCAAATGCTTTTCCTGCTTCTTTTTGCACCCGGAAAATGTCAACTTACCTTTCGAGTCTCCATTCAGATATCAGGTCCATGAAACTCACCCCAGGCCCCTTAGGCCTGTTCGTTGCCCCCAACTCTTTGCTCCTATTTCAGGTTTTCATAGATCTGAAATGTCTCTGAGCTTGAGGACGATGTCTTCATTGTCTCTGAGTCCCTGGAACATGGCCCTCTGCCCTATAGGTTCTCAATCACAGGTATTGAATGAAGACCTTCAGTTTAGGCTAGACCTTGCTTCTCTATCAACACTTTAGTCAGCGACATTTAAAAAGGATATGCTGAGCTTTCGGAATTCAATTTTTGCTTTGTCTATTTGAGAATCACTGGACATGGCCCTTCCAAATAGCAGAATTCAAGGATGGCTTCTAACTTTCAGCCTCCATACATAAAATCTGCCTGGCGCAGGTTTGTGTAAAATGTTCATCTTCTTTAGGTTTGACCCAGTGCATACTACTGACTACTGCACTAAGTCATACATTTGAAATTTATGCGTGTGTCTTTTTGACTGTTGCCTTTTATGAGGACTGACACCAGCATATAGCAGTTCTTGAACTGACAACCACAAGGACTTCTCAAACTGCATTAATATAAGGTATTCATTCCATGGTTACTTACTTGAGCAAGGCGCTGTAAAACTGAGTGACAGCACGACAAGACACACCTTCACTTCCCAGGTGATGAGGAATATATTATTCTAGGTTATTAACTTGTGCACAATCAACTTCACAGTGATGGAGTGACTGATCCTCAGTGTACCCAAATCCACATTGGTTACATTCTCTAGATGGCAAGAAGTGCCATCTAGTGAGGCTTAGGTTATCTCAAGTGGGAGGGAGGCAGTTTGACAACATCTATTAAAATTGTAAGCACACATTTTCTTTGATCCTCCAAATTTCTCTTTTAGGAATTTATTATATAGAATGTTTGTATAAATACATAAATGTGTGGAAAAGGTTGACCTTTTGTATTGTTGGCTGTTATTTTGAAAAGTTTAAATAGCCCTCACATTCATCACTATCAGATTGGTTAAGTAAAATATGGTATATCCATACAATGGAATACTATGCAGATGTTGCAAAGAATAATTTAAATATATGTATCTCCATGATTTATTGCTGAATGAACATAGCAAGTTACAGAACATACTGTATTAAAATAAACACGGAAGAATATTACACCAAAATTTTTAATAGTTAGTAGTTATCTTTGAAATATTAAAATGGAGGAAAAGATGGACTTTCACTTATTTTTAAAATTTTTTTTTTTTATCGTCAGAGTCTCACTCTGTCACCCAGGCTGGAGTGCAGTGGTACAATCATAGCTCACTGCATCCTCCAACTTCTGGACTCAAGTATTCCTCTTGCCTCAGCCCCCAAGTAGCTGGGACTACAGTCACATACCACCATGCCCAGTTAATTTTTCTTATTTTTCGTAGAGATGGGTCTTGCTATGTTACTCAGGCTGGTCTTGAACTCCTGGCCTCAAGCAAGCATCCCTTCTCAGCCTCCCAAAGAGCTGGGATTACAGGTGTGAGCCACCACACCCAGCTCTGAACTTTCACTTATAAGTGTCTTTATTGACATTTGTTAAATAAGCATCTATCATATTTATAATTTTCAAATTATATTTTTAAATATATAAAAACATCAGGAAAATAAAGAAACAAGAAAATGTCTCAGCAGCGGAAAATCCAGGCTTCATATAAAAGAGTAATTCCAAGCAATGCTTTGTATGAAGCAATGGCAGTTTAGTGACCTGGCCGTCTTATTCTGTCCTCTGAAGCAGAAGCCTTCTGTACCCTGCTTTAGTGTCATGCCCATACTGCTAACTCATTTTCTCAGATTCAGTTCCCAACGCCTTCTCTTTGGTTCATATTCAGAATTCCCCAACATAAGGGACCTGATCAGGTTTGCTCATCACCATTCAATCTGGATTAGGCTCTTAAACCAGGCCACCTCATGGGTTGATAGCTCCCTTTTATAGCTCATTGGCTTCGGTAAGTCTGTTTCACAGTACAGTCCATGTGGCCAAGGCTACGGAGTTATAGTATATGAAGCAAGGGGACATGCACAAGGAACACCCACATCTCAGAAGGAAAATATGGGCAGGGCATACATGTAGCATGATCTAAACCATCTACTATTTTCTCTATTTGGTTTTACACATCTAAAAAGAAAGATGGAGAACAGAATCAACATTCATCTAACAGTTGTTTTGTCATTAAGAAATCCAGCCAAGGCCGGGCATGGTGGCTCACGCCTGTAATCCTAGCACTCTGGGAGGCCGAGGCGGGAGGATTGCTCAAGGTCAGGAGTTCAAAACCAGCCTGAGCAAGAGTGAGACCCTGTCTCTACTAAAAATACATAGAAATTAATTGGCCAACTAAAAATATATAGAAAAAATTAGCCGGGCATGGTGGTGCATGCCTGTAGTCCCAGCTACTCGGGAGGCTGAGGCAAGAGGATTGCTTGAGCCCAGGAGTTTGAGGTTGCTGTGAGCTAGGCTGATGCCACGGCACTCTAGCCTGGGCAACAGAGTGAGACTCTGTCTCAAAAAAAAAAAAAAAAAAGAAAGAAAGAAAGAAAGAAACAGAAATCCAGCCAAGAACCTCTTTTAGTTTTCATTTTTTTCTTTTTTACCCGGAGTGTACATTGGCATGGACAAGAACCTCTTTTAAAGATGTCCTTTTCAGTGACATTTTCCAGGTGGGTCAGTTTGTGTTCCCCGGACTACCAGTTTGCACCATGCATGCTCGAGATAAACAGTAGAATCTAGAAGCAACTTTTCTACATTACTTGAAGTTTTCTTTTCACCGAAAGATTAATTGATTGATGAAACAAAACAGTGCTATTACCTTTGAAATGATGACAAAAGTCACAGTATTTGTAAAGAAGAAAATGCAGCTAAAATTTTTATAGAATCTGGGATTCCTATGATGCTGGATTCTTGAAATATTTCAAAGCATAGTCTGGGCACCTATTTTTAAACCTTAAAAGGCAGGTCATGCAACCCCTACAGAAGGAGGGAAAGAAAGCAAAAGAATAGGTGCACCCAAAAGTTCTGAAAGGATGAAAATGTCTTTTAATACATTTAATTTAAAAGTAGATATCTACAGGCCACTAGGAATATTGTTAGTCTTTTCTTGCTGACAAAGGGGCCATCTGTTTTTGAAAACCTATATAAGATGTGTATGCGTTTGCAACACTTTCAAGCAAGGTAAGGTCCCTCTTTCCTGTGGAAAGTGGTGCCAATATGGAAGGCAACCTATGACATCATTCATTTTTCTGTACCTCAGAGCTGGAAGACCAATTCACTATGCTATGTCTGGTTGAGCTGTTGGGTCATTGAAGCTTTATCATTATGCAAATTCTGTACATATCTTCTGTTCTCAGTGTACCCCGTCAGTGTCTAAGGTGATATTATGTACTAAGATTTCAATTTACATTAAGCATATAGACATTGAACATATATCTTGTGCCAAGCACAGTGTTAAGCACTGGAATATCAAACTTAGTAAGATATATTCCCTACCCTGAATTTATTCTTATCTATTAGGGAAAGCGGCTCTGATAATAACCAACTATAATGCAGTACAATGTGTGTTTATCAGAGATACGCACAGTCTGCCACCTAAATCCAGTTAAGGGAAGGATTACCTTATTTCATCTGTTCTTAAATGCATATGAATGTCTCTGAAATCAGGATGCATCTTACAATAGATGGTGTCTCATAATTATTATTGGCATGTTTTTTCCTTAATAATGCATAAAATAATGGTGCATCTTACAATCAATGATATTTCAATTAAACATGTTGATTGTATATCAGGGTCACACACAGAATAGAGAGATTCATAGAGAAAGAGATTCTCGAGGCTTGGTCTCTGAAGAATGAGCAGGATTTCTGCTAGGTGAAAAAGTAATGTGCTATGGTGGAATCCATCGCCTGTATGCCTGTAACCTAAATCCTAACCTCAGAGACTTTGAGCTGTTTTTTGCTTAACAGTGGGAGTGTTGTGAAGAGAAACAGCAGCTAACACTAATTTTGTGTATACTGCATGTCTGGCAATGTATTAACTCATTTAAACTGAAAACAACCTTGGGAAATAATATACTATTATTATCCCCATTTTAAAGATAAGGAATCTATAGAGGTTAAATTTTCCATGGTTTCATAGCAAATAAGTGATTGATTAAAACGTGGGAGTCTGGCTACAACTCTTAATCACTGACATGAACCTTCTAAACTGAGTATTTACAGGAAAGCCTCTCTTTGTGAATTGCAATGCGTTGCACAAAGGTTAGCTCTTATTTTATGCAAGGAAGAAGGCATTTCAGGTTAAGGGGACAGTATGAGAAAAGCCACAAAAATTTAAAGCATTAAGGAATTTCTTTTCACTAAAGATTTTGAGGGGGAGGAAGGGTTGAGGCAGGGCAGGAGTACATGAGGCAGGAAGCTAGAGAGTTATATTGATGCCAAATTATAAAATGCAGTATAAAGCATTTTGGATTTCAGACTCCATCTATAGGTTATAGAGAACTGTTAAACATTTTTGAACTGGGAAGTGACTCAGACATGCCTGTGATTTAGAAAGATAATAGGCAGCAATGAGAAAGATAATAGGCAGCAATGGGAAAGATGGATTCAAGTGAAACAAGACTAAAGGCAGGGTGACCAGTTAGGAGGCTGACTCTTCAATGCAGACCAGACAATAGAAGCCTGAACTTGGGCTGCAGTAGAGGGGATGAAGAATAGGGGGTTCATATTCAAAAGACATTTTAGGTGGTGATCCAAGCCAACTCAGATGAAGACAAAAGTACCTTTCCTCCAGTAGCTCAAGTGAGGGATGGAAGTGTACCTTCAGAGGCAGGTCAACCAGCCAATATAGGAGTACAGGGCAGGGATTTGACATGCATGGACTGCCAGATAAACAACAACCCCATGGAGATTGTTACTGTGGTGGTTGGTATCAAATATGCACAGCAATGGTTTCATCATGGCCACGTGTTGCCTGTGTCTTTTGTGTGCTAGCTAGAGTGGCCATGATGATCTTGTGGCTAGTAGATGACCTGGAAATTATGGAGTGAAGTGGCCTAGGTTGGGGACAAAGATCTCAATTTCCAGAGGAGTTTGATAAGAATAGGTTCCCCTGACAGCCAATAGTAATTGAATGTCTGCTATGCCAGACACTGGGGATGACTTTAAAGAACTAAGGGAGAAGATGGTAAGCTCCTCAGTCAGCTGGGAGAGCGGGACATGAATGCTTAGTAAAGTACTTTAAATAGCTATGAGCTAGGAGGACGCCATGGGCAACTGAGTGAGACTCTGTGTTAAAAAATAAAAACTAAAAAACATGCCCAAAACACTAGACAGCCCTTCCTCTACCATCTGACCCCGTGGGGCAGTGAGATGGTGCTTTTTTTTTTTTGGTGACAGATAGTCTCCTTCTGTTGTCGCCCTGGGTAGAGTGCAGTGGTGTCATCGTAGCTCACTGTAACCTCAAACTCCTGGGCTCAAGGGAACCTCCTGCCTCAGACTCCCAAGTAGCAGGGACTACAGGCACATGCCACCACACCTGGCTAATTTTTTCTATTTTTAGTAGAGACAAGGTTTTGCTCTTCTTCAGGCTGGTCTTGAACTCCTGGCCTCAAGCAATCCTCCCGCCTCAATCTCCCAGAGTGCTAGGATTACAGGCGTGAGCCACCGCGCCCAGCCGAGATTGTGCCATTCTGTAATACCCTGAACATGCCCCCATGGATCCTAAGGGAGGCTTTAGCAATGCCCCTTCTGTGATGTACCACGCAACACCAGGTGAAGGGTAACAGTCAGGCAGGGTGGGAGCTGGATGGGACGGGGACTCCAGGTAGTGCTGGGCAGACTCCCAGGAAGGGGACTGACCCGTTCACTCCCTGGGAAGCTTTTTTTATTGTTACATGTAAACACACTCTTCTTCATTCGTCACAAGTGATTTGTTAGAATCAGAATCCAAACAAGATGTATGCATTATATCGGGCTGTTACATCTCTTAAGTTTCTTTTGGTTTAGAGTCATTCCTTCCTCCTCACCTGTATTTTAGTGCCATAGACGTAGGGAAGATGCTAGTTTAGTTGTCCTATACAATATCCTACATTCTGGATTTGCCTTTTTGCTTCCTGCTGGTGTCATTTAACTTGTTCCTCCTTTACTTCCCCTGCCCTGACCTTCTGTAAATAACAGCTCCAGAAGCTTGATTAGATTCAGGGTCAATTTCTTTGGCTAAAACAATTCATGGTGGTATAGCCATCGGTAATTTAAGGGAACTTCCTACAAAATGCAAGCAGTGTTGGCTTATTCCAGGAAGCATTTGAGATCTCTCCCAAAGATTCACCATGAAAGGGAATAAAAATAGCTCAACAGTCCAGTTACCAGCTTACTAGCTTCAACCTTTTTTCTACTCCTTGCTAATTGTCAGCCAGCACTGATTACCTATTTTTGTCATTGTCCAAAGCAGAGATAATAAACTGAGGACCTAGCTGAATATGGAAGGTGCACTAAGGAAGTGGTCCCCAACCTTTTTGGCACGAGGGACCAGTTTCATGGAAGACAATTTTTCCACGGGCAGGACGGAGAGTGACGGGGAGTGAGAGGGTGGGGGTAGGGGCGCGGAGCTCAGTTGGTGACGCAGGAGCTGGGGAGCTGCTGTAGAGGTGAAGCTTCACTCACTCGGCTGCTCACCTCCTGCTGTGCGCACCCCTTTCCTCAGTTTTATGGAAGATAATTTTTCCACGGAGGGGATGGAGAATGGGGGGTCAGGGAGTTTAGGCGGTGACACATCGCCGGGTTCCTAACAGGCTACGGACTGGTATCAGGCTGCAGCCTAGGGTTTGGGGACCTCAGCACTAAGGAGCAAGTAGATATGTATCATTCTGGTTCTTTGTTGCAAGCAACAGAAATGAACTGCCTAACATGTTATTGAAAGTACTGTATTAAAAAAAAAAAAAAAAGGCTGGGTGCAGTGGCTCACGCCTGGAATCCTAACACCTTGGAGGCAGAGGTGGGAGGATTGCTTGAGGCCAGGACAACATAGCCTGGGCAACATAGCAAGACCCAGTCTCTAACAAAAAGTACTGTATTGGAAGGATATAGGATGGATTGTAGAATATATAGGTAGGCTGGAGAACCAGATTCAGAAAAGGAACAGAAACCTCAGAAAGCTATTCAATAGGTACCAAGGTCACCCCACAGGAACCTACTGGACGGGCAGATGCTGCTCTGCTTCCACCACCAACATCAGACATTCTTGCTTTTTTTTTTTTTTTTTGAGACAGAGTCTCACTCTGTTGCCCGGGCTAGAGTGAGTGCGGTGGCGTCAGCCTAGCTCACGGCAACCTCAAACTCCTGGGCTCAAGCGATCCTCCTGCCTCAGCCTCCCGAGTAGCTGGGACTACCGGCATGTGCCACCATGCCTGGCTAATTTTTTCTATATATTTTTAGTGGGCCAATTAATTTCTTTCTATTTTTAGTAGCAATGGGGTCTCACTCTTGCTCAGGCTGGTCTCGAACTCCTGACCTTGAGCAGTCCTCCCTCCTCAACCTCCCAGAGTGCTAGGATTACAGAAGTGAGCCACCACGCCTGGCTGACACTCTTGCTTTTTGCTCCTCCAGAACATGCTTCATGAAGGAATTATAAGTCACCCCTTTGTCTTTGTGTTACTTGCTCAAGATCCAGAATTCTGGGCAGGAGCAACTGATCTGCCAGTGTGGCCACATGCCACATCCTGCTCCAAGAAGGTTGGAAGAGGGAGTATGTAGACTTTTTGGCAACTGTAGTGGGACATTTGGCCTCCCCTTAAGGCTCATAAAAGGGGGAATCAACCCTAACACGAAGGGGATTTGAATACTGTGTAGCCAAAAACCTGGACAAATATGCACAGGATGAATTGAATTATTGGTTGGACCAATTCAAAGGACATGTGAATAGGAATCAATGAGGAGAAGGCAGGTTTTCAAACATAATTGCAATCAAGATTTTAGGCTAAACACCTGCATCTGATGATCTATAATGGTTCTCAAACTTTGGCATATGTCAGAATCACCTGGAGGGCTCTTCTGATTCTGTAGATCCAGGGTGGGGTCCAAAAGTTTTGTATTAATATTTCTAACAAGGTCATCCCAGGTAATTATGATGCTCTTGGGGCCATTAATGACCACCATTAATTTAGGTTCAGATCAACAACTCTATGTTATAATCCTGATTGAGATATGTGTAGAATTTATAAATGTAATTCAAGATGCAGATGGGGGGGGGTGAGATAACCTCTGAGGATTCTTCAAATCCTGCGAGGCTATGGTCCAGTACTATCCTGTAAATATAATCTCTTTTCCATATGCCATTCAGGTTCTCAAAGATAACTATTGTGCTTCTCCAAATTAGTTTTCTCTACACTAAAATTCGTAGTTCTATCAACTATTCTTCATGCATCACGGGTTAATTCGACCCATCACCCTAGTCACTTTCCTATGGATTCTGCACTGGTCATTGTTGTTCCTGTTAACACATGGGGCCCAGAGTTTGAAACCTGTGGCAGATGGAGTCTCACTATTGCAGAGCAAATATGAGGAATATCCTCCCTTATTTTGTTCCCTAATTGTCTATGAATTTCATTCAGAAGCTGTATCATATTATTGGCCTCATATTGAGGTTCTTATCCACTAAAATACAAAGCTGGCTTTCCTTCTATTTCCCTCCCTCCCTCCCTTCTTTTCTCTTTTTCTTCCTTCCTTCCACACTTCTCCCTTGATGCCCATATCTTCTCATTGTACAACTGATTATGGAAGCTTATGTTTAGGATTTAACATTCATCCCTGTTAAACTTCATTGCTTTAGACTTGGCCTATCATATTTGCCTATTACAACTTTTTAATCTTAAATTTCTTATTTGCTATAATTATTGTGGCTTGAAATTTAGTGACAGCTAGAAGATATGGTCAGCACAATATAAATATCTTTATTCATTTATTCAATAAGTATTTACAAATCCTACCATGTTATCATCACTGCTCTGGTCCCAAGCATTAATAAAATGGTGACCAGCACAGGACTAAGAACAGAGCCCTATTGCACTTACTCCCAGAAATACTTTGGCTGCTAATCAACACTTTGGAGAATATGGCTATTTTATCCATTATCACTTCACCTGACTCTATTTTCACCTAGCATCCTTGGCTCCATTTTGTTTAGGAATGTGTCTTCAGGCTTTTGGCACATGCGTGGATAAAATGATATCCACACCGTCAAGCATCCCACCTTTTTCTAGACTAGCAGATTCTGTGTTTCAAATAACACTGTGGGCCATGACGTGGGTCATTCGAGTTGGATATGCATCCTGGCTTTGCACTGATTGCTCTGAGCCTGTGGCAGGTCACTTCAACTCTCAGAGCTTCAGTTCCCTCCTCTCCAAGAGGGCAACAAACTGAATCTTGCAAGGCTGTTATAAGGATTAGATATAATATATTTAATTTATTCAGTACATACTACTTTTTGAATTTGCATATGAAAAAATATTGGGAAGAGTAGGATTTCCAGTTAGGGGAAATTAGGTATTTTTTCAAATCCTATATAAATTCATGAGAGTTTTACTTCAGGGACTGATAACTCAGAGAGAAAGTATATGCAAAAATGATTATCAAATAATTTTTCAAATATTTTATTATTTTTAACTTCAATGAAGCCAGTTTTCTACTTATTTAAAATACACTATATAGGCTGGGTGCAGTGGCTCACGCCTGTAATCCTAGCACTCTGGGAGGCCGAGGCGGGTGGATCGCTCAAGGTCAGGAGTTCAAGACCAGCCTGAGCAAGAGTGAGACCCCATCTCTACTAAAAATAGAAACAAATTAATTGGCCAACTAAAATATATAGAAAAAATTAGCCGGGCATGGTGGCACATGCCTGTAGTCCCAGCTACTCGGGAGGCTGAGGCAGAAGGATTGCTTGAGTCCAGGAGTTTGAGGTTGCTGTGAGCTAGGCTGACACCATGGCACTCTAGCCCGGGCAACAGAGTGAGACTCTGTTTCCAAAAAAAAAAAAAAAAGCACTTTACTTGATACATGGTTTCTTCCATTATATTTAATGATGTGGGGGTTAGAGAAGTAATTTCTTAGCAGCTCATAAGAAGATTTCTCTTACACAGAGGGAGTGTTTACTAGAGCAGAGATCTATTTAAAAAAAAAGAAAAGAAAAGAAACTGAAAAGAGGCTGGGCATGGTGGCTCATGCCTGTAATCATAGCACTCTGGGAGGCTGAGGCGGGTGGATTGTTTGAGCTCAGGAGTTCGAGACCAGCCTGAGCAAGAGCGAGACCCCATGTCTACTAAAAACAGAAAGAAATTAGCTGGACAACTAAAAATATAAAGAAAAAATTAGCCGGGCATGGTGGCACATGCCTGTAGTCCCAGCTACTAGGCAGGCTGAGGAAGAAGGCTCGCTTGGGCCCAGGAGTTTGAGGTTGCTGTGAGCTAGGTTGATGCCATGGCACTCTAGACTGGGCAACAGAGTGAGACTTTGTTTCAAAAAAAAAAAAACTGAAAAGAAAAAAAGAACCTTACCTGGGGAAGGACTCCACTTTGCATAACCAAGGGGAGAGGGAATACCCGAATCACATTTAGGCCCCTTCAAACCCAGATCCTTGATTGACAAATTATTTGTCCTCTAAGGTTGTATATAATTTTATGTAGTATATAAGGTTAGTAGGGTCCCCATCATGTTTTTGTCTCCAAGAAAGATTTAGCTAAATCACGAAAACCCAGAGCTCCTTGTTTAGGAAGCATTAAGAAAAAAAGTTCTTGATGGGCATAAAAATGACATTATATCCAGGAAATTAACTCACAAGGCAGTGATAGCAGAAGGACCAGATGAACCAGAAGAGAAGAAAATACAATGAAATTAAAATCAGCAAATAAAGCAAAAGTGTGCTAAAATCTAAGTGGGGATCTAAGTAAATAGAATGAAAAGGATTTGAACAGTTATTGAAAAGAGGGCAATCTTAAATGTCTTCCAATCTTGAAGCCTTTACAGAATGTTACTTAAATTCTCCACATCAATATCCCTTGAGCATTACTATATTCACAGCAATATGAAAGCATCTGTCCTTGGTTCTACATGGAAGGAGATTCTATAGCTGCCACCCAGAGTAATTTAATCCCTACCTTCTACTTCATTCACAGCCACGTAGCTGTTAAGACTGCAGCCAGGGCCAGAGATCTGTATAGAAATAGCTATTACAGTGTAACTTGTTGAAAGAGTTTCTGCCCCAAATCAAATTCCTCCATTGACTTGCCTCAGTGACCCAAATTCCCATCATTTGAAAATGTTTTCTTTGGGTTAAGGTATTATTGTTATAATTTTCTTAAGACATAGATATCCCTGGGAGAGCTAAGATAACCCAAAGCTCTGGGATTCATTTGTCAAGGTGAGCTCAAAAGGACATGAGTAAACAAAGCACAGGCCAGCTAAGTTTCTGTGTGTGGAGGGCCCCATGGGTCTGCTCTCTCCCACATCTCAGTCACAAGTCTCATGTCACTATTCACATTAACATGTTTTCCTCATTTAATATTCCATATTTACACTGATGAGAATGTCCCTTTATTATATCTGAGTCATAGTTATCTTCGCTTTTCCTACATAGATAAGAAGGCAGTGCTTAATTTATAAACAAGCCAAATATTCATACAATTTTGGGTTTCCCACTGCCAAAAAATTCTGAAAAACAATGGGGCTTTTGGTGAATCTGGGGCTCAAATACGAAGGAAGAGAATACTCTCCAGGTCAAGATGAGCCTAGGCTGGCTGACTACATGTAGGACAATCTCAGTGGCAATAATATCCTACCTATATAGTGGCCATTCTCTCCCTCTCCTCATCCCCAAATCTCTTCCACATATTGCCTAAAATTCAGCCATATAGTTTCTTTTGATTAATAAAATTAAAATGTACCTGGAATAATGACTGCAATTTGTTATAAAACATTAATTAAAAACCCATGAATCTATTCTGATACTCAGACAGAATTTGCCACCACTGAAGATGATTATTACACTAACTTCTTACTATGAAAATAGCTAATTATAGCATTTACCCTGCCTTTTAAGGAGGAACTGTAGGTCATTCCTTTGGTGAGGGAAAGCTGTTTATTTCTCTGGTTTGTCCACATTGAGAATGTTTTTTACAAACACATGCTAGCTAATAAATGTAGAAGAAATGATACAATTAGAAAAGTCACCATTCTGCCATCCCCAATGAAATAATTCAGTAAAGGATGATCAAGGATGTTAACACATAATGGGAAAGGTTGCTTTGGGGTCAGATATTTGCATGGGACCAAAGTATTAATACCACCTCACAGATTACTTCTAATTACAAAGGAGGCCTTTACCAAGAGAGATATGGCAATCACCACCTTAACTGATTAAAGGATTAAAATTTAGCATCACAAATAGTAAGACAATCTGATATTGTGTGCCTCCTAATGTGACACAATCTGAAGTACACATCATCCATGCCTCTAATATATTCTTGCCAAATATGTTTAATCTGAATTTAATCAAATCTTTGACCCTATCTTCCGATTTACAGGAAATGCAGGAGACAGAGAGTCAAGTTAAATGTCACCTGGAGAAAATAATCAAACAAACAAAAAAAGTAGAACATTCTACAATTCAGTTCTTCTGATCTCTTCAAAAGGTCAATTTCATGGGGAAAAAAGTAGAGGACTATTCTAGGTTAAAAAGGACTAAAGAGATGAATTCTATGTGTAACCCTTGTTTGAGTCCTAGCTTAATCAGTTATAAAGGAAATTTGGGGTATGGAATGGATATAATATTACAAAAATTAATTTTCTCAGGTGTGATAATGTGATTATATAAGAGAATATTCTTATTTTTAGGTTATGTAGGCTAAAGTATTAAGGTAAAAGTGTCATGTTTGCAATGTATTTGCATAAAGATAGATAAAGCATATATGCCACATTGTCAATTGTTGAATCTAGTTGGTGGGTATAAAGGTGATTTCTATACAATTCTGTCAGCTTTTCTGAAATTTCAATATATTTCTGTATTTTAAAAATATTCTAGGCCGGGCATGGTGGCTCACGCCTATAATCCTAGCACTCTGGGAGGCCAAGGCGGGCATATCTTTTGAGTTCAGGAGTTCGAGACCAGCCTGAGAAAGAGCAAGACCACGTCCCTACTAAAAATAGAAAGAAATTAATTGGCCAACTAAAAAAACATATATAGGAAAAAAAATTGGCCAGGCATGGTGGCACATGCCTATAGTTCCAGCTACTCCAGAGGCTGAGGCAGGAGGATTGCTTGAGCCCAGGAGTTTGAGGTTGCTGTGAGCTAGGCTGATGCCACAGCACTCTAGCCCAGGCAAAAAGAGTGTCTCAAAAAAAAAGAATAATAATAGAACTTTCCTCCTACCTAAGGTAGTTAGGAGAATTAAACAAGATCAGAAACATAAGGTAGTTAGCCCAGTACAAGGTACATGGTAAGTATTCAATAATGTGACTATGATGAATTTCCAATACCTAGAATTGCCTGGCACATATTAAATAGTAAGAGTTCAATAAATGCCTTTGTTAAATGGAGGGAAAAGAAAATTTCAGATTGGTTTGGCTAGACACATGTTTGCAAAAATTAAACAAAAAAGTTTATTTCATATATAAAGAATTAATTAGGCCAAGAAGAAAATGTAAAAAGATATATACTAAGTTGTTGACTCTGATCAAATCTGTATAACAGCATTTGGGCGGGGGAAGATTTTTTTACTGTGTTTTACTTTACATACTTATTTAAAAACTAAGATTTTAGAAAATAAAGCTATTGGCACATTCTGAATATAGTAGCAGATAACAAAACGTATAGTTTATTATAATTCCTCCCTCTTAAGAATTACCTTCCTCCAGTCCAAAAATATTTTCATTCAGTTTCCACTCTCGGCCAGGCGTGGGGTTCACACCTGTAATCCTAGCACTCTGGGAGGCCCAGGTGGAAGGATTGCTCAAGGTCAGGAGTTCGAAACCAGCCTGAGCAAGAGCGAGACCCCGTCTCTACTAAACATAGAAAGAAATTAATTGGACAACTAAAAATATAAAGAAAAAATTAGCCGGGCATGGTGGCACGTGCCTGTAGTCCCAGCTATTCAGGAGGCTGAGGCAGAAGGATTGCCTGAGCCCATGAGTTTGAGGTTTTTGTGAGCTAGGCTGATGCCACAGGACTCTAGCCCGGGCAACAGCGTGAGAGTCTGTCTCCAAAAAAAAAAAAAAAAAAAAAAATTTCCATTCTCTTCTCAGTTCTAACTCTGCCATAATTTGCTTAGTCTTGAAAAAAACCAACTCCTAACTCTGCGAAACAGGTTCGTTATTGATACTATAGAGCACACAGTCCAGAGGGTGCTTCCCAACTGGCCAACCTTGGAATGCTGGTGTCCTGAATAGCAGTGAGAAATTGACCTTCTCTGTATTGGGACAGTTAAGAGGGGGTAGAGCAGCCAGAGCCCTTTGGGCCAGTACATCTTGTCATGCACAGCCTTATTAAGGTTCCTCAGGCAGCCTGTGCAGAGTGGTCTGGAGTAGATGCCAAACAAGCAGCAAACATGTAACAGTTCTGCCGTCTGTGCAAAGCCAAATACAAGCCTGCCACGTGTGCAATTACATGCAAAGTACCCTACTGCCTATCAAGAACCAGAGACCCTGGAGCCAACGCATGAGAGTTTGTGATCCAGGTGCCCAAGGGCATACAGCACACAGCCTCTGGGGTAGTCTGTCAAGGAGTGATAGAGGAACCCAGGCAGAGTGGGGTTTCTGGTGGGCTTAGCTCTATGCAGCGCCCTTAATATTTGTCTTAACATATAGCTGTTGTTACCATCCCTTTGCAGCCAGTGCCCTTTAATGGCATCCAGGCTAGCTGTTGACGGTGCATGTTCCAAAATCTGGAGTTTCAATGTGGAAATCTTGATATAAAAATGTATTATTGGGTTTGAAATCCATTTGCATTATCACATGAAATTACATTACATTTGTCAATAAAAGAGTTGTTAGATACTTTAAATGTAATTACAATGTAAATTTTGAATGGTTGTATAAAATGGTTTTAAATATTTTATCACCCACTTATGTGAATCAGAGTCCCTCAGTGATAATGACTATTCCGAACATGAGGAGTTTACCATTAAAGTCTAGATCAGAAACTGCATAAAGCCATTTCAACCATAAAACCTAATATCAAAATATATTCACAGGAACAAGTTCAAGTTGATCATTAAAAAACATGGAAAATTTTTAAAGTTTTATGCAAATTTAATGTTTAACATCTTCCCTAATACTTTGTAGTTTTATTTTTATCAAAATTATGTACTTTAGAAAATGTTATCAATTTTTTAACCACCATTTAGATGCCTCCAAATCTCTTCTAATTTACCCTAGTGGGCTGCACAAAAATTATCATTTTCTGGCTGGGTGCGGTGGCTCACACCTGTAATCCTAGCACTCTGGGAGGCTGAGGCGGGTGGATCGCTCAAGATCAGGAGTTCAAAATCGGCCGGAGCAAGAGCAAGACGTCTCTACTAAAAATAGAAAGAAATTAATTGGCCAACTAAAAATATATATAGAAAAAATTAGCCGGGCATGGTGGCGTGTGCCTGTAGTCCCAGCTACACGGGAGGCTGAGGCAGGAGGATCACTTGAGCCCAGGAGTTTGAGGTTGCTGTGTGCTAGGCTGACGCCACAGCACTCCAGCCTGGGCAACAGAGTGAGAGTCTGTCTTCAAAAAAAAAAAAAAAACATGAAAATGAAAAAATTATCATTTTTTGTATGTTATGACACGAAAGAAGTTGAGATGTCCTGACTTAGATTATAAAGTCTGTCTGCCACTCATTCCTCCCACCCCCTTTCCCTCCTCCCCACCCCCCATATATTCTCTTTCTCTTATTTCAAAGACAGTCAGGGATACAAGTATAGACAGCAGCCCATGCTGAAGTCTATGTCCTACAAGGTCAAGGACTGGAGCAGGGATGTTATTAATAGTATGAGGTACCATAGGCCACAGAGCTAGAGAGTAAACTTAGACAAAAGCATAAAAAATAGCTAATATCTAAAAACCACATATAGTCAGGATGAACAACAAATCTGGATGAATCCAAAGGGAGGAATCCACATTTTATTGAAAGACAAAAAGATCTGAATGAATGGCCTGATGTATCACGTACCTGGAAGGAAGGCCTTAGTATCCCATCCCATGCTATTTCTCAAATTAACATAAAAAGTTAATACAATTCAAAGAAGAAAGAATAAGACCAAAAGTCATTGATTAGAATAACTTGTTTAGAAAACACCTAGACAAACATGCTCCAAAGTGAAGCCAGGTGACCATTCTTCTTTATTACGCTTGCAAGGTTTCATAGGGTAGCTTGGTGTGAATACCATTTTCCTAAAGTCTTTTTTTTCCCCCCCGAAAGTCTTTAACTTTGTGTTTTTGTGTGTACCCAAAATAGATCAAGTTTGTCAGGACTATTTCAGTTACCCATTCACAAAAAATCTTGATATTAACAAGACACTAAGGCTATGAATTTTTCCAGTGTCTCAAGTCTGTTGTTGGCTATCTCGAGTACCTGATAAGCAGAATTCATAAATAAAAAGTTTGCTTGTGATAATGGAATCAGAGCAACAAGAGGAGGCTAGTTTGAACCTTATCGCAACCAAATTACCTTAAGACCTGGCAACTGGTTTCTGCCTCACAACAGAGTACCCTTTGTTCACCGTTTCCAAAATTTCCTCCTTGGGCAATGGTAGATAAATATCAACAAATTCTTTTTTTTTTTTAAGGCTTAATTCCCTTTATCTTTCTTGTATAAAAACCCTACCTAACAAATTCTTACTCTTTGCACTCCCCTTTTCCAAACTCCAAGATGACTATTCCCCATTTGTTAACACAAACTTTTTCCAAACAATTTACTATATAACTGATAGGATTTCTAATCTTTCCAAAAGAGGGCGAGTTCAATTCTAAAGGAGTTGGTCGAATGGACTGTTAAAAAACTAAAACTAAAGCCCTGTAACGTCAAATGATTTCAAATCACTTGACTAGGCCGAGAAAAGATTAATTAGATCTCTAGTTTTTAACTCTGATTCATCCCGTTCATTATACTTCACAACACAATTGGACACAGGTGATGACATTAAAGTCAGCCACTCGCGAACAGGCAGAAATAATCTGGCAACCCCACTTTTTTAAAAAAAAACATTTTTTTAGACTAGTCAAATGCAGTAGCAAGAAGGGGGGAAAGTAGTAGAACAAGGAGTTCAATCTGTAACTATGTACAATCAAGTGAGATGAACTCACTACCTTCAGAAAAGCCGGCGACCCCGCTTTTTAAAAACTTACAAGCCACTCAATTTCTTAAATTCTGTTCGCCAAACAGATGTTGCAGCTTTCCACACTAACAAGAAAGAAAAGCATTAGGAAATAGTCCCGATATGTAACATTTATTTCTGGAGATCAGTGAGTACCTAACGAACTGACCTCCACCAGTCCTGCCTCAGATCGTTAAGGGTAACAATTCAGTATGTGAGCCGCGTTTTGAGGCCCGTCCAGGGTGCCCATGATTCACACATGTCGGTGTCGCAGGGATTTCCAGTACGTGCCCTCTCATGTGGGCGCCACAGTCAGACATCGGTTCCTGGCATTTGGAAACGGGAGAGGTGACCCGAGGGGCCCAGAGGGCTTTCTTGCTACCTTAAGTTACAAAAAAGGAAAGCGTGGTTCTATTTGAAGTACCGGAATGAATTCGGAAATGGAGACCGAGAGGCCTGCGTGGGGGAGGGGAATAAGCGAGAGAAGAAAGGCAAAGGCCTTTCTCTCCGCTGACGCGCGGTCACGAGGCGTTTTCCCGACGTGGACGCTCACCATTGGTCGAGCCAGAGTTGTCGTCGCGTCAGCTACCCCGGCGCGAACGGCGGCAAGGGCGGTGCTGCACTGGAAGTTGGCGAGACGCGCGCGCTCCCGCAGCCTACTGCGCCTCTGCCCTCGGCCCGCCAGCCTGCTCCTCCAGTCCCTCTTCGCGCCCGCTGGGCCCCGCCCCTTTCCCAGCTCGCCCTCCCCCACCACGCCGGCGGCGCGCGGAAAGCGCGTCACGTGACGACTGGCCCCGCCTCTTCCTCTCGGTCCCATATTGAACTCGAGTTGGAAGAGGCGAGTCCGGTCTCAAAATGGAGGTAAAACCGCCGTCCGGTCGCCCCCAGCCCGACTCCGGCCGTCGCCGCCGCCGCCGGGGGGAGGAGGTATTAGGGGGAGAGCGGGGGGTTGATGGGTAGTGGCCGGCGAGGGGGGCCTGGCTCGGTGGGAGCGGGGAGGCCGGGTGGACTGGATTGGCCGTCCCGCGCTCTGCGTTCAGACGGGCGGTGGGGGGAGGGGGAGCGGGCCTCCGAGGCCTCCTTGGGGTCCCTCGCCCGTCTCGCCTTCACCTTCGGCTGCCCAGGCGGCCCTTCGGAGGCGCGACGTGGCTGGGGAGGCCTCGAGAGGGGAGCCGGCCCGCCGGTTGCGCGGCCTCGGAAGCGAGGCCGAAGGCGGCATGGCGGGCCTCGGCGGGAGCGGTTGGGAGGAGGCGGTGGGGGAGGGGAGAGGACGAGCAGGCACATCCGGGCGAGCGAGCAGGCGGGCGGCGGCCACATTGACATTGATCCGCTGCCGCGTTACGAAATGGCGCATTGGCCCGCAATGGCCGCCGCCTCGCTCCGCCGCCGGGAGAGCCTGGGATTGGAGGGAAGAGGGAGGAGGCGGCCCGGCAGAAAATGCTGCAAATGGCCCCAAAGCCCGGGGCGTTGAAGTTGTGCCGGCGGGTTACTAGGCCTTTACAGATCTCTTCAGCGACGAGAATTCATTAATTCTCTGGCCTGTTCTTTTTTCCTCAGCATCCAGTTGGAAATACGAGATTTTTCAAAAGTTTGCTGCTTTAAAATACTTTCTCTGTTATTCTTGTTGAAGTACTTAAAATTATACTTCTCAAATCGCCATGTGGGTGAGGTACTTAGTATTTCAGAATTTGAGTGTAGATGTTAAGTGGGTGCTTAGATTTTTTGATATGTTTTCGCACTGTTTGGGTCGGCTCTGGATGTAGGTTTCTGTATTTTTGCTTTAGAGGACTGTAGCCAGTTACTTTGTGTGTTGTCAATCAAATATGCCTTTATCGAATACTTGAAAAGATGGGACTAAATGAATTAATGCTTTAGGCTATTAATCATTTAACATTTTTTTCTAGCATGTGACAGTCTCTTCACTTTAAATGCCTTAACATCTCTACCTCTAGAAGACACAGGAAGACACTAGAATGTAAATGTGAGCCCCTTAAAGGACTTTGGATGAGCCAAATCTTAATGCATGCATTAAATGACAGTTCACGTAATTTGTTAAAAAGCTTTTGACTAAAGTATAAAACAATTTCAGGCCACATCTTAATTTTTTAAAAAAAAAAACCTCAATTTCTGTTTTATTGTTCTGCATTCTTTTCTGGTCAGGCAATGTATGTTATATCTAATGTAGATCCTAATTGCCAAGTTGTTGTAACTCTAAAATTGTGTTGGTTTTGTAGCACATAACAAACATTGGTTACAGAAAGTCTAATAAGTGGTGGACTTTTTTCTTTTTGTGGTGGGGAAGGATGCTTTAGCTTAGGACTGTCTATTTTAACATTAATTTGCTTGAAACTGGTAACTTTCTCTGAATTTGCCACTTTAAACTTCTAAGTTGTATTTCATCACAGTTTTGTGATTTTAAAATTAAACACTTGTTGGGAGGTAGAATGAGAAGACTTGAAATGGCATGGATGGAACATTGCTTCTCCAACACATTAGCAACTTCTAAAATAATCTACACTTTCAGTTGCAGCTTAAAGAGGGATTTTTGATTATGGAGTTGTCTTGTACTGCAGTGTAGCTAAAGAGACGTTGGCATTTGAGAGGCTAGTTATAGGTTTCCTTGGCACCATTTTAGTTCCTTTAATATAACAGTCCATATGCCTAGTAAAAATTTTTTTTAACTGGACGAAGTGTTAATGTTACAGGAATTTGATGTTGATTTTATTATCTGTAATAGATAAAGGCTTGTGGGTCTTTCTTATAGATTCATCCACTATAAGAAATAATTAAAACGTATTGGATCTTTTTCTCAGGGCCATGATCCAAAGGAACCAGAGCAGTTGAGAAAACTGTTTATTGGTGGTCTGAGCTTTGAAACTACAGATGATAGCTTAAGAGAACATTTTGAGAAATGGGGCACACTCACAGATTGTGTGGTAAGTTACTGAGGGAACAAAAAATTTCTTAGGAAGGGGCTGTAGAGGACCTGTGGAAGTGTTTCAGTGTTTTATAATTTTTATCTTGTAGGTAATGAGAGACCCCCAAACGAAACGTTCTAGGGGCTTTGGTTTTGTGACTTACTCGTGTGTTGAAGAGGTGGATGTAGCAATGTGTGCTCGACCACACAAGGTTGATGGGCGTGTTGTGGAACCAAAGAGAGCTGTTTCTAGAGAGGTATTTTGATTATATGTTGTGTAATATGTAAAACTGTTGTGAAAGTTTGGGGGGATTTTTTTTTTTTACTCTTAACGTATTAAATTTGCAGGATTCTGTAAAGCCTGGTGCCCATCTAACAGTGAAGAAAATTTTTGTTGGTGGTATTAAAGAAGATACAGAAGAATATAATTTGAGAGACTACTTTGAAAAGTATGGCAAGATTGAAACCATAGAAGTTATGGAAGACAGACAGA